>JAINVK010000312.1:0-83230 GCA_030068075.1 Paguma larvata | reverse complement strand
TTTCTCTCTCTTAAAAAAATAAACTTAAAAAAAGGGAAGAGCTCTGTCACATGCTCATTCCTAGAATTGCAAATGTTGCACTGTGTCTGTCAGTGTGTCTGTTTTCTGTAGGAGCAGTAATTACTTTGAAGGCAAGAATATGCTGCATTTGCTGTACATGCAGCACCTCACCAGAACTCAATAAATATTTGCTACATGAGTAATCGAATCTTCCTCCAACTCAGGCTTTGAAACATATTTGAATCCAAAGACTGTAGTTTCTGTCCTTCCTTATGGAGTGTTGTCTTTGGCACTAATGGTAAACCAACAAACAAAAAAAAATGTTTGAACAAACATACAAATAAAACAGAGCCAATAAATGATGCAAAATGAAGTGTGTACATTAATCTACATGTAATAAAAATGTCACGGTGCTGTGTTCAATGGTAGCACACATGCTCTGAGAACCAATAACCAGACGCTTTTGCTCAGAGTGTATATATATCAGTCACCAATACGTCAGCACTGCATTCACGTCGGCAGTTTCAAAAATGATTTTGAAACATATATGCTAACACAAAATTGTGTTGAACCAAAAAGTTTACAAAATTCAAAGAGAGATTCACAATTGCCGACGTGTGTTCATTTTCTTTTATTCATGTTTTAAAATTGTTTAAAGGGCTCTAACGCTAACATTTATATCATAACACACACAGAGTCAGTTTATTCACTTTGAGATGACTCCAGGAAAAAATAATAAAATCTAACTTTACTACAAAGCATTTCCCTTCAATCTCAACATTTCATTTCATATCTAAGTAATTGCAGTAATGGTCATTTGCCACCGTGAAACATCTGCCATGTGTTTCCCTCAATGGCCACTGGATGGCAGTGGTTTATCATAATTTCAGTAGGATTTTATTGGTTTCGCAGTTCTTTTGTTTTTGTTTTTCCTAGGTGTAGAACAAGTAGATTTTGAAGAGCAAGAAATTAAAGAGAATTTTTAGAATAAAGATCAACAACCAAATGTTATTGTTTAAAAGTATGAATCGAATATAATTAAATCATTCTTACTGGAAATAAAAGAAAATTTATCGTATATTTTCTTCCTCAGTCCTAAATTTCTTCATAGTGGACTACAGCACAAGTTTTATAATTAGATATGAGATTAATTGTCTTCTTTAGAAACAACTGACAGTTTTATTTTAGGCAAATTGCTAATTCTCCTTAAACCTTTGTTTTCAAATCTGTGGACACCTGTTAAAGCCTCTGCCCCTCTCATGTATTAAATAAGAGGATGTTTGCAAAGGACTTGGGCCATAGAGTTCTTCATAAATGCTACCTTTCATAATAAAATATTTTATTATTAGATTCAGAATCTTGGCAGGCAGGTGGGAAAGAGTTGAAATAAAAAGCCTTCACCTTGAGCTTAAAGAAGGAAAGAGAAAGACAAGTCCAGAGGACAGAGAGAAGGGGAATATTGGATGGGCTTTTGCAAGAGAAGCGGTGATGCACGGTGAAAGAACATCATTTCCAGAGGCATAGAGACCAGAGTGGGAACGCCGAGTCTGCTGTTTAACAGCTATAAGGCCATGCATTCATCACTTAGCCTCAGTTTAGTCTTAGTCTCAGTTTCTTTATTTGTAAATCAGAATTCATATAACACGTTTAGGGCTAACATGAGATAGAACAGGCTAAGGCACGCAAAGTGCTTGATAAATAGTAGGTATTCTGGGTTCTTATTTTTCTTCTTCACAGACTTTTATAAAAATCTACAAGGAAACTTTGCCTATTAAATTTTGGTTTATTTTCCTCGGGCTAGAGATCTCTCCGAAGTCTATAGGACGTACATGTTTAGCAAGCCCCTGTGTGTTTCCTCCTGGAAATGTTAATGCTGCAGCTTGTCATAATCTAGAACGTCTTTCCGAACCTATAAGTTATCTTCAGTGTTTAACAGCTTTCTTGAAACTTCCTTCCAAAAGATGTTCTCTGTGTGTTAACATGACAAGACAGTCTAAGGAATTAGAAAAGACATCAGTTAATCTATTAAATGGCAATACTGTCACTAATGATCTATCTTTATTTACTTATTCATTTATTTGCTATTTTAAATTTTATCTATCTATTTATTTATTTATTTATTTATTTATTTATTTACTTATTTACTTATTGAAAGAGAGAGAGAGAGAGAGAGAGAGAGAGAGAGAGAGAGAGAGCATGCAAGCACGACAAGGGCAGGGGTAGGGAGTAGGGAGAGAATCCCAAACAGGTGGGGCTTGATCTGAGGATCATGAGATCATGACCTGAGCTGAAATCAAGAGTGGGATGCCTAACTGACTGAGCCACTCAGGTGCCCCTGTGGTCTATCTTTAAAAAGGTTATAAAAGGGGTGTCTCAGTCAGTTGAGCATCCGACTTTGGCTTAGGTCATGATCTTTCAGTTTGTGAGTTTGAGCCCCACATGGGGCTCTGTGCTGTCAGTTCAGAGCGTGGAGCCTGCTTCAGATTCTGTGTCTCCCCCTCTCTCTGCCTGTCCCCTGCCCATGGTCTGTCTCTCTCTGTCTCTCAATAATAAATAAATTTTTAAAAATGTAGGAAAAAAAGGTTATAAGAAATAAACTCTTCCAAGGTGACATCTAAGCATTTTTTTCTTGGGGGTCACGAGAATTATATTATGGACTAACATAAGTCAAAAAACAAACAAATTGTATCCAGACTAGTTGATCGAAGTTGACTAAACAGGTAACACAAGTCAAGGCAAAGAATACTAATAGTGGGAACGTGAAGAAGTTTCTGTGTCTACTCTTTGACACACAAACAGAACTTCCATGGATTATAATTTGTGTTCAATAGAAAGACAGATAGTATAGAATACTATTCCCATTTACAGATGAGGATCTGTGTCCAAAAAAGAGGTAAATCATGGACTATTTGTTTTCAACAACAGTATCAACTACCTACTCATTCGCCATATCTTTCTTCTTTTTCAAAAAGGCAGTATATTTCCAAATGTTGGAAAACCTACCCATCATATCATCAAGCCAGTTCTTTTACCAATGACGAGACTGAAGCCTTGAAAGGGTGAACGAGTCATTCCTGACTGCTACACAGGTCGTTAGAAGCAAAAGTTGCCTAATTCCTAATCCAATATTTCTTTGATTTTTGCATTCTGCCTCAAGAAAAACCCACAATTAGATTCGGTTTATTTATGTATTTATCTTTAACTAATTGCGATGCCTTCTTTTATATAGTAGCCCAAGGAGTCACTGGTGGGAAAAGCAAGCAGACGATACCATGAAGGTCCCACTTTAGGAATCCAAAATAAAAAGATACGTTCAGTGGACAGTGTTAGAAATCTGAAGGGATTTCTTTTATTTCTTATTTATTCAGGAGACACGGGTACGAACGACCTAAAATACCTTTAAAAGGCTATGTCAGTGGCTGCTGATTTCGAAAACCAAACTGAAGGAATAATGGAGTCACAGCCGATAGAGGGGACAACTGTGGGGAAAGCCAAACACTTAACTGAATTGGTCGCCCTTTCAAGCTTGCCTTTCATTCTCAGGGTGGTAGGAAGGTGTTCCGATGTCTCCATTATCTTGCTCACTCCGACTGGCCAAAAAGGCTGGGGTTTCTCTTTAATTTAATGGGGAGCTGCTGAGTCCTTACCATTCTTACCACGAAATGCACCACGGTCAGCACTATCTGTCATTCCTGATTTATTCTTGTCTGATTCCAAGTGCTCTTGTACTTGGAACATCTTAAGGAATCCACTTTCTTTTGGTAGGCTTTGAATATTGGAATTTCAATATAGGAACAGCTCATTTTAAATGCCAAATAATAAACAAAAACATGTTAATGGGGTCTTTTTAAAAATAATGGCATTCTTTTCAAAAAAGGACTTTTGGAGGAATGTAATCTAATTGACATTAGAATATAGTTGAGAGACTATGATTTCCTTTCTTAAGGTTGTGGGCAACATCCCTACTCTGCAATTTACTGATTAGATTCTAACTTAAGGGAAACTCGCAAAATATACCTACTCTCATAGAAATGCAATTATAAATCAAATTATAATATTGTATGGAACTGGATGGTTAACCTCATTTATAGATGGAGAATGTGACGCTAAGAGTATAAGCAGTTGGGCACAGCGTACACAGCCGGTTAAGCCTGGGGTGCATGGAACCCAGATCACGTACTTCCTCAGCTGGCACAGAGCTTCCCACTATACCCAGCTGCTCTTGGCCCGGCTTGTTTCAGGTTGGTTCTCTTGGAGGATTGAAGGGATAAGGTGAACTGTTTTCATACTTCAGAATTCTTGTTGGGCACGGGAGTGGGTGAGGAGGTGGAGGCTGGGGGAGCAATACTTAGTTTGACCATATTTTATAAAGAGGATGGCATTTGAAACTACCATGGCTTGGATCGACATGAAGGCAGGTCTGATACAATGGAAAGATCATGAACTCTGATGGGGCTCCAACATGCAACTTTAGATTTGTGTGGCTAGGGGTGGGGTAGGGGCAGTTATGTGGTCTCTTAACTTTTAGTTTCCTCAATTACAAATAGGAATAAAAACATAAGTCTGACTCAGTCAGGTAAGTGTCCAACTCTTAATTTGGGCTCAGGTCATGATCTCACAGTTTGTGAGATGGAGCCCTAAGTCAGGCTTTGTGCTGACAGTGCAGAACCTGCTTGGGATTCTCTTTCTCCCTCTCTCTCTGCCCCTCCCCTGCTCTCTGTCTCTCTCAAAATAAATAAATAAGCATTAAAAAAACCCCATAAGCCTCGGAAGGGTTATTTAAGGGCATTTGGGTAGAATATGTAAAGCATGTAGCAGAATAATTCACTTATATTTGGTATTTAATAAGCATTAAAACTGACTTACCAGACTTCTAAGGCAATTAACCATTTCAACTAGGTCTGAGATTAAATCAGGCCTGGAGTAAGAAGTGAGGAAGGACCTGAATCTGGTATGGTCTACAATTCGGCAAATGAACCGCAAAACTTTAAAAATATTGGGAGCGTAGTAAGGGTCCTCATTTTGTTTGAAAAAACAATGCCTTTTAATAAATTAACAAGTCATAAGCCCATGTTTCCTAAACATTCTCGTTCACTTTAGAACATCTCAATCTTAGCGGTTGCTAGAATATAATAGGAACCACCACAGAAGACAGCAGAGAAAGCTCCCTAAAAGCAATGCATCTTAACCAAGAATATTTGACAAAAGTTGTATCCTTCTTTTTCTTCCTTTTGTGCTGTGGTTGGAGGCAATACGATATTCGTTTGTCCTGTGATTGTATTTTCTGCACATTATTGACCTGAGGCAAATAGCATTCAGAGGAGAGAGTGTATTTTTAGGCTCTTGTCCTTTCGCGTACCAAGAAAAACCATCAAATGAGCAATTTTGAGATCTCTTATTCTTCCCACAGTTTTATCATGCGGATGGACATCGAGAGACCACGTGCTCACCAGTCTTACGCAAATATATTCTCAATTAAATGTCGGCAATCGTGCCTGGTACTATTCCGGAGGCTCTTGGAACACATCACTGAATAAGGCAGAGTCGTCCTCAGGGAGCTCACACTGAGTGCATTTTTTATTAAACTCCTACAACAATTCATGGAGCTGACTTTGTAGACAAGAAAATGAATCTATAAACCAGTGTTTGCAGAGAAGTAGGTTTCCTGATTTTAAAGAACAGGCCCATATTGTGCATGCTTGCTGTGATGTAATACATAGAAGCTTACTGTGAGAGAAAGAAGTATAAGTTGGATTCCACTCTTTCACCTTTGTAGGGATTTACTTTAAGCTTCAGGATACCCAAATTGCCTTTTTTTTCCTCCTTGATCATTCATTCCATTAACTCGAAGTTTCGATGGATAGCCGGTTTAGAAGTTTGAATAGAATGGTTTTGATGGAGTTCAGGACACACTGCCCTAAATTATGGCACCTTGGCATATTGAATATTTTAAGTTTAACAGGTTTGAGAAAATGGCAGCAGCAGGAAGGTCGCCGTGACCTCCTGCAATCTCGCCCTTCTCCCCTGAAACACGTCATAAACTTCATTTGAGAGGTGCCCTACCTATACCTGGGAGAAAGGAGAGTCCTATATATATCTTTCATTATGTTTCTATTGTATGGCTCATCTTTATACTATTCTAAATAGGAGATAAATGGTCTAGTTCTTCGAAGTTTGGAAGGAATTATCTGTTACAATAATTACCAGGGAATGAATAGACAGACAAATTAATGTAACAGTCTGGAAAGTGCAGAATTTGCATTTTTGGATAATGAGACTTTAATAAAATTTTCAATGTCTCTGTATTTGTCTATTGAGCTTTTCTACTACATTTTCAATCAATTTTTTCATAATGCATATTTTCCCAAAAAAATAGTTTTCTCATTCAGAGGTTCGATGTTTTTAACATAGAGTTTTATATTCTTTGACAATGCAATTTATGGCAATGCTTCTCAACTAGGGGTGATATACTTCTCAGGGGACATTTGGTCATATATGGAGACTTCAAATGTCATAGCTGGGTGTGGGCATGCTCCTGGCATCTAGGTGGTAGACTCCAGGGATGTCGTTAAACATCCTACAATGCAGAAGACAGTTCCTTCTGTAACGAGGAATTACGCGGCCCAAAGGTAAATAGGGCCAACACTGAAAAAACCTGAGCTGTAATAATATCCCCTGTCTCCCTCAGTGTGTTTCGAAGTTAGGTTTTGCTTCTTTTTCCTTTTTTAAATTTTTTTTCTCATTTAGCATTTCTAAAACTTCGTGTATCTTTTTGGTTATTTCAAAAATCTAAGGCGTGGATTTCTTTGCAATTTGCCTTTTAATATTTTATAATTAATTTAATTATGGCTTTTAATCTCTATTAATTCTTGTTTTCTGCTCCTACTTCTTAGTTTCATTTTGTTGTTCCTTTTATTTTATTTTTTAAGTGTTTCTTTTTAGAGAGAGAGTGAACATGAGTGGGGGAGGGACAGAGAGAGAGAGAGAGAGAGAGAAAGAGAGAGAGAGAGAGAGAGAGAGAGAATCCCAAGCAGGCTCCACGCTGTCAGTGCAGAGCCTAAGGTGGGGCTTGACCTAAAGAACCCTGGGACCGTACCCTGAGCCGAGATCAAGGGTTGGACACTTAACTGACTGAGCCATGCTGGCACCCCTTGTTATTTTTATAGCTTCCTGAGTGGTATTCGTTTGTTACGCATAAGATGCTCTGTCTGTTCTTGAGTACACTTTGGACCTGATTCCATAAGATTTTTAAAATATTTTATTGAAGGATAATGTACATAGAGAAAAGTACACATGCTGTGGCATAAAGCTCGGTGAATTCTTCCAAACTGAATATGTTCATCTAAGCAGACACAACTAAATAAACCGGTGTGACCTGTGCCTACATCAAGAAATAGAATATACCCAGCTTCCCAGAGCCCTCCATTCTAGTGACAACCCTCTCATGAGTAACTCACTGCTTAACTTTTAACAGCACAGATTCATTTTTCCTTTTTTGTACTGTATATAAACGGAAACATACAGTTTATGGTCTTTTTATGTGACTTCTTCGGCTCAACAATTACTTGTGAGCTTCAGCCATATTATTATGTGCAGTTATAGTTTATTCATTCTCCTCGATGTACTACATTCCATTCTGTGAATACATCACAATGTACTTATCTATTCTACTGTTTGTGGACATGTGGATTACTTTTTGGGGCTCTTTCTAATTATAGAGTTTCTTAAGTCTATAATTATGCCTTTTGGTGAACATATAGATGCCTTTTCCTTGGAAATATACCTGGAATATATGTATTCACCATTAGTAGATTCTACCAACCAGTTTTCCAAACAGATTGTACCAGGTTCACTCCCATCAGTAATGGTTGAGATATTTGGATACTCTTCATTCTTGACAAAATTTGGTATTGATTATCCTTTTTAATTTTAGCCATTTTGGCGAGTGTGCAATGGTCTCATATCATGGCTTTAACTTGCATTTTTCTGAAGATTCACCAAGTTAGTATTTTTCATAGTTTACTGACCATTTGGATATCTTCTTTTGTGAAGTGACTGTTAAGTCTCATTGGATATTAAAAGTTATTTTCTCTGGATATGTGATCTTTGTTATATGCGTGTATCATGAGTATCTTCTGAAGGTTTTTTTTCATCCTCTCGACGTTACCTTATTAATGATTATACTTCCGAAATCTTAATATTATCTAATGTATCACCTTTTTTTCCTTTGAGAAGGTGCTTTTATTTCTTGTTTAAAAATCTTGCTTATTCTAGAGTCACAAAGATGCTCTTCACTGTTGTATTACACATGTTCTGTTGTTTTATTGTAATCAGCTAGATTTGATGTACATATAGACATATCATATCTACATTTTTGGGCAGATAACATTATATTAGTTTCAAGTGTACAATATACTGATTTGATATATGCATATCTCAAAATGGTCACTATACTATTCCGTTTTAGCAGCCATCATCATATGTAGTTACAATTTTTTTCTTTTTTTAATGTTTACTTTATTATTATTATTATTATTTTTGAGAGAGAGTGAGCAAAGGAGGAGCAGAGAGAGAGGGAGAGAGAGAATCCCAAGTAGGCTCCACACTGTGAGCGCAGAGCCCAATGTGGGACTCGAACTCATGTCCTAAGCTGAAATCAAGAGTTGGTCGCCTGACTGACTGAGTCACCCAGATGCCTCATGATTTTTTTCTTGTGATGAGAACTTGTAAGCTAATCTCAGCAACTTGCAAATAAACAATTAGTATTATTAGCTATAGTCACCATGCTGTGCATTTCTTTCTCATGACCGACTTATTTATTTTATGACTGGAGGTTTGTACCTTTTGAGCATTGCCACCTATTCTTTGTCTACTTTTTTCACTTTTGCTGCTTCATCTGTTAAATTCTTTCCTTTTATACTTCTTATAAAATTTATTTTAGTTTTCTTGGACCTATCTTTTAAAGTTTAAAACTTTTCAGGCAAAATTTTCTACTTTTCCTAGAAGTTCTGGAAGAATTTCTTGAGCTTACTTTACTAATCCATTGATTCATATTCTAAAGACTCTCATCTTGTGTTCATGAATTTCATTGCATTAGAAAATTTAATGGTCGCGGCGCCTGGGTGGCTCAGTCAGTTAAACGTCTGACTTGGCTTGGGTCATAATCTTGTCGTCTGTGAGTTTGAGGCCCGTGTCGGGCTCTGTGCTGACAGCTCAGAGCCTGGAGCCTGCTTCTGATTCTGTGTCTCCCTCTCTCTCTGCCCCTCTCCTACTTGCATTCTGTCTCTCAAAAATAAATAAAAAAATTAAAAAAAGAAAAAGAAAAAGAAAATTTAATGGTCATATTTTTCACCTCAGAGCAATTTTCCCTGGTCCCAGATTATACCTTTTTAAAAAATAACTTCGTGTTTTTATTAAGTAGATAAAATGCCTTCTTGAACCTTTTAGAAAATACACATTAGAGATTTTCTATAGTTTTTCCTGACTTTCACTAATAAAGCCATTTTTAAACTAATCTTTTTTAATGTTTGTTTTTGAGAGAGAGACAGCATGAGTGGGGGAAGGGCAGAAAGAGAGAGAGGGAGACACAATGCAAAGCAGGCTCCAGGCTCCAAGCTGTCAGCACAGAGCCTGATGCAGGTCTTGAACCTAGGAACCATGATATCATGACCTGAGCTGAAGTTGGACACTTAGCCAACTGAGCCACCCAGGCACCCTAGTAAAGCCATTTTTAAAGGTCATATTTTTTTCTGCCTACTCAGTTTGATTGCCTTCTTTTAAACTACTTAATCTTTATATTACAGTTTTCTCTTTGCTTACCCTTAGGAGTAAGCATGCATGGGTGGGATAGGGAATGAGGGAGTGATTGGAAAAGAAAGATGGAAGAGATTACAGGTTTGTTCTTATTTGGAGATTTATGTGATTTCTTTCAAAAACTATTTTGGTATAAATCAAAAAGAAAGGGGGAAACAAGGGGGAGAGAAAAGAGGGAAAGGGAGAAGGAAGAGAAGGAAGGAAGGAAGGAAGGAAGGAAGGAAGGAAGGAAGGAAGGAAGGAAGGAAGGAAGGAAGGAAAAAACATGAAGGTAGGGTTAGTAGTTTTATATAATCTAATTATAGGGCAATTACCTCTGAAGGGCAGGGTGTGAATTAAAGCTGGGGCAGCCACATCAGGGAGTTTTGCTCCTATGCCAAAGAGAGTCTACTCCTTCTTTGTTTGGGGGGATAATGTCCCTGCCCTCTAACTGGCACAGCCTGTCTCTTTAGAGGCCAGCTATGGCACTGCCCCTATTCTACTTGGCCTGCTCGAGGGTAAGACAGGAGCAAATTATGCAGTGTAACTCACCCTTTTTAGCTCTAGATTTGCAACGCCCTCCTCCACCTATCATTATCTTAATGCCCATTTTTACTCTGGGCAGTGCCGTTCTGCGCTTAGGGTTAGTTTGTGAACTGGGAGTTGGCCGGCACTTTTCCCACTCCAGTTGTGTTGTTGTTGTTGTTGTTGTTGTTGTTGTTGTTTTCTCTTTTCAGTTTATTGCATGAAGGAGTTACACTAGTCCAAGTTACAAGCAGACCCCAAATGGTGACATGATACAAGCTGTGAGGTTTTTAAACTTGACAACGGACAGAAGGGAAATTCTACTCATTGCGAGGAAATTCTCACTTAAGCTTCAGGAGGCCAAAGCACTTAAACCCATGAACCTTCAGCTGGCGGTCCTTAGCCAGTCCAATCTCTAGCAGGAACTGGCATCTGTTCTTGCTCTGGTCACCCTGTAGCGGAATTCCTTCTCCATATTCTGGATGCTCAATTACAGTACCATTGCTGGTAAATTTCTTCTTCAATTCCTTCTCTAGTTTCTTTTTATCGTGATCCTCAGCGATCTCTTGATCCCTTGAAGGGTAGTAAGGGTCTCCCTGCTACTTCTCTGCTGAAGTTTTATATGGATATAATCCTCAGTGTCAGCAGGAAGCCGACCATCGAGCTTACCTGCATCAACAAAGAGGTGGAAAGGGTGTTTTTTCTGGAGACCGAAGTCCATACCATTCTGCATCCTCCGAGAAACGCGCCTGCGGAAGGCTGTGGCAGGAGAAGGCGGTCCGGACGCGGGACTGGGGTGGGAACTGAGTGCAGGGAGGCCCGTGGGGACACAAGGGGAGGCTGCTGAGTGTTCCGAGGCTGCTCAGCGAGTGGGGCATCGCCCGGTCCAGTCTCGTTTGCAGTGTGTTTTGCAGAAATGCCTTGACTTTTCCCACAATGGTTTGGTTTACTTTTCTGATTTTCAGAGCTGATATACATTTCCCACAATTTTCGAATTCCTCTGAAAATTAATTTGGGACAATGAGAAATTAAATGCAAGGATTTGGATCAAAAGTCTGCCTTTTTAATTTTAAGTAGTTGGAATAGCTTATTATCAAGATTACATCACAGTTAATACTCCGTCAAATCAATCTGATGTATTGATATATCTCCTAATTTTTGTGGTTCCTAAACTCTGGTTTGTAGACTAGCTGTATCGGAAATACATCAGATTGATTTAGGAATGGAGATCCTCAATCCCACCTCAGAAATTCCGATTCAGATGGTATGGCGTGGGACCCGGGAACATGCATTTTAAACCTCTTTCCAAGCAATTTTCACGCACAGCCACTTTTGGGAGTCACTGCCCTCATCTAGAACAGCTGGACCCTTTGCAATTATAGCATCCTATTTTCTATTTCTGATTTTAGGACTCCTCCCCTTCCAACTCCTAAGGATAATAGAATACATTTTAGTCACTTTCTTATTAGAGCAGATTTAAATTAATTTTTCCTTTAGACTTTCATGACAGTTGTTAAGATAACTGGGTACCCCCCTGAGGTGTGGCAACGAAAAATTATTGCTGTAACTGTAGGGTGGTTGTAGCTACATCTGAATAGGGCACTATTAGAAAATGAGATAGTAATCCCCTACAAATTCTTCGCTGGAGTTTTTAGATCTGGAGAAGTCATTTCATCATGTGTTGGTGATTATTTGGGAAAATCCTATTGTGCCTTTTCAAGATGATAGTTGGAATCGATAGGGGAAAAATGAAGAGAAACAGCTGGAGGCTTTGCAAGTACTTTCATAAGCAGGATGTTCCATGCCAGGGGAGAATGCATTTTATGGAAATTTTGAAATAAAAATGTTCTACTTCATGAATACATTTTTTTTATCAGTGTTATTTAGAAATTTTAATACTGGCCTTATTCTCTAGGGTAACAAGCACAGATACGCCTATTACTAACGATTTAGTTGGCACATTTTGATTTTCTTTGGAGGGGGAGGGATTGGCTATTTATATTAATTCATAATTCAAATCTAGTGACATTGATTCAAGGTGATTATGCTTAGACGAGCACACACAAGCACAAGAACACGAAAGTCATTAAAAAAAAACTTTTTTAACTTCGGAACTCTGCCCTCCAGCCTTCAAGCATCTGGTTCCCTTCTCTTGCCTGCCAAAGCTAACAGCCAGAGTCTCTTAAGAAGAAGGATTAGATGTAAAATCCTGATAAATCTCATTCCATTTGAGCTGTGTACCAATAACAGAAGGACATTTGTTATCCATCTGTCTTTGGATGAAATGTGGGAGCATTGGTACTAGCACCACAGTCGAAATAGAGGGCTCTGAGTCTGTCTTGCAGTGTATTTCTATTCAGGCTACAATTGGACGACCCAGAGACATACCGCTCTGTACTCTGAAGTCACCAGAATAAAATTGCTTAAGGCCTCTATATAATCCGGGCTAACTAAACAATAACACCCACGTCTAAATGGTCTGTGTGATTATGCAGACAAACTACAGTTTTTCTGTTGGGTTTATCACTCTCCTAGGAACTCTAAATCTCACTGCAGCCACTCTCTCGTTTCTTCTACTTCTTATTGTGTTTATAAGTGCAATTTGGGATTCAAAGCAGAAAAGCGTTTGCAAGGCTTTGGGGTTTAGAACTCTACCTCAGAGGACAAAACAAATTAAGGTGCACATCCTACGTATTGATCATCACATCATCATCAAGATGGGAATAAAAAACACATTTATCACATTTAATTATAGAAGGTGTGCTTATAAGATAGGTAGACAAAGAGCTATTTAGACATGAAATGTAAGTCAAGGGTAACTGCACCAAAGGCAAATGGAACGGCAAGAATATGTGTCAGGTGCTGCCCAGTGTTTCAAAGCCACTAGGTTCTCGTAGGGCACAAAGCGTGCACGCCTTCATATGCTACGGTCTTTGGCGGTGTATTAGTTTTTTCTATTGCGGCATAACAAATTGCAACAACACATAGCATGTTACAACATCAATTTGCTGTCTTCCGGTCCCCATGGGTCAGGAATCCTACATGTTTTAGTTGGGTTCCCTGCTTAGTGTCTCACGTGGGTGGAATGAAAGTCTCGGCTGGTCTGCACCCTTATCTGGAAGCTCAGCAAGGGAAATTGACTTCCGGGCTTCCTTTGATGGCAGAATTTATCTTCCTGTAGCTGTATAACTGAGGTCCCCATTTTCTTGCAAGCTGTTCTCCAGGAATTACTCTCAGCTCCTAGACGATGCTTTCTATAAGCCAGAGGGCTCCTTCGGTAAGCCTTCCCACAACATGGCAACTTACTGCCTCAAGGCCAACCTTAAGGGTTCACTTGATTAGGTCAGGCCCATCCAGAATTATTTCCCTGGTAATTAATTCAAAGGCGACAGATTAAGGATCTTAATTATATCTGCAAAATGCCTTCACTTTTGTCATATAATTTAACTTTATCGTGAGATTGGTTTCTCGTCATAATCACAGATTCTGTCTGTACAGGGGTAGGAATTACACAAGGTATATAAATCAGGGGACAGGGATTGGGCGAAACCATCTGTCTTCCACAGACACCCTAGTATTCATAGCTTCTGTCTTAATCCATATACCCTGACCTGCTTTGCATTTCAAACCTCAGAAGCTATTTTTTTATTTTTACAAACTGAAGCCATTATTTTATTTATGATTTCACTATACTCCTAATCCTTGGCCTTGAGTTCTTAGATCACCCCTTGTGATCTCTCACGGTCAGTTAGCTGTTGTGAAGACATTGATTTCTCTTTTATATATACTTCATTAATTTCCCTACTAGAATAATCTCAAGTTAAGGGATTCACCTGGAATCAGGATACTCTCTGATTATTGAACACTTGCCCGATGAGTATCTCTGATATATGTAGGGTCTGTGATCCCAAGCAGAAAGCAAAGGAAAGAGAAATGGAAATCCATCCAGATGTGTGTCTATGAACTTCCACATATATGTTTGGTGGGTAGCCAGAGCCTGTTAGATTGTGAAGAAAATAAAGAAAGAAGAATCCCATCTGCCTACTCAGCCTTGTGATTCCAGATTGCTGGAGTCCCTTGAAGCTGCCGGGTGAAATAGGGAAGGTGAGCCTTCCTGGTTGTGTGGCCCCAGGTGCCATGTGAAACCAGGCAAATGCATTTTTCTAGAACTCTAATTTTAACTCAGAATACATTTCTCCACAGAAACAAGGCTTTAAGCAATATTTTGCTTACTAGGTCAGTTTACAAACACTTTAATGAAGAAAACAGATAAGAAGATGCCATAAGTGCAGAACAGTTGAAAACGATTGCGTGTCTGTATTCCATGCCTCCCATTTCTTCTCTTTGGTGACTTGACTCAGGTACTCAACTAAACCAAGCAGGGATGTCCTGTTTCAGAGTGTTGGGAAGTATTATCGTAATTTCTACAATTATTTTCTTAAGAGTTCATGACTGTGCTACTGTGAAGACCAGTTTCGCTGTTCCTCTTATGACTCTGCAATTCCACTCTTAGGTACATACCACAATGGACTAAAAGCAGGTACTCAAATAAAAACGTGTACATGAATGTTTACAGCATCAGGATTCACACTTGCCAAAACGTGGAGACAACCCAAATGTTCATCAACTGACGAATGGGCACACAAAATGTGTTCTATTCATCCAACGGAATATTATTTCACCTTAAAAACGAACTAATGAAATTCTGGTACAGGGGTGCCTGGGTGGCTCAGTTGGTTAAGCATCCAACTTTGGCTCAGGTCATGATCTCACGGCTTGTGGGTTTGAGTCCCACGTTAGGCTCTGTGCTGACAGCTCAGAGTCTGGAGCCTGCTTCGGATTCTGTGTCTCCCTCTCCTTCTCTCTCTCTGCCCCTCCCCCGCTAGCATGCTGTCTCTCTCCCAAAAGTAAATAAACTTAAAAAAAAAGAAATTCTGATACAAGCTGCAACATAGATGAGACTGGAAAGCACTGTATTTTTCATAATCTCATAAGTGAAAGAAGCTGGAAACAAAAGACGACGTGTTACATGATTCCATTTATATGAAATACCCAAGACAGGCAAATATATAACAACAGAAAATAGACTAGTGACATAAAAAATAGAAAATGACCACTTAAGATTAAGGGATTAGGGGTCAGGGAGGTGATAGCTAAGTGGTGTGGAATTTCTCTTTGTGATGTTCAGAATGTTCTAAAATTGCTATGGCGGTGGTTGCTCATATCTGTGAATAGGCTAAAAACCATTGCCTCGCACACTTTAGGTGGTTGAATTATATCATATGTGAATTGTATTTCAACAAAGTTGTTAATAAAGAGTTAGTAACTGCTAAAAGGAAATCATGTTGGGTAAACAGAGGTAAAGCATAAACTTTAAGACACATTTTTCAAAGCCTAAGTAAGAAAAGGAGCCTCATTTAAGACAGAATGACTCTCCCTTGGCCAAATCTTTCTCATTCAGGCCAATCATAAATTTATCTTTAGTTTTCAATTTAAGGAACTCCAGTGAATCTGTGCTGGCTCTTAAATTAAGAGAGCTCTCTGGGAAGTGCCTGTGTGGGCTTTGATTTTAGACCCCAGAAAGAGCAGTCTCTCATCTTTGTTGTTTGAGGTTATTTACTTGTTTCTCTTATTTAAAAGTACCTTCACGTGGACGGTTCAGGAGGGGTGAAGGTGGACATTCACATTCAATTTCTGGGAGATCATTGGCAGTTTCACAGATGCAACATTGCTTCAGCACAGTAGCTACAAAGTCAGACTCCAGGTTTTTTGCCATAAAAGAAAGAAAAGTGGTATTCTGGAGTTTCGTGGAGCTAAACTGGACCAGGGGAGAAGGGAAAGAAAAGGAAGCCAATAGCAATGAGCACTTAGGAAGGGAGGTACATGGAGTTTGTTCTCTTAATGCGTGTCTTCAAAAGTAAATAATTGCTGCGCACCTACTTAGTGAATTAGACAATGTCATTTCCATTTTATAGATGAGTAAAGTGATGAGATGTAAACTGATGAGATGGCCACAGTTTCTAGTAATTCATGGGGTTATAATTTAATCACAGGTCTTTTTGATACTTTGATACTCGCTCTCCTTCCTCTTCTCTTTTCACTCTACATTAGCGATTCTAACTAAAGTCTGGAGGCTCTTCTGGTTGTAACAACCAAGAAAGGGTATTCTACTGGCCTCTAGTTGGGTAGAGCCCTTGGAGGCAGCTAAACTTTCTGCAATGCACAGCACAGCCATCCGCAATGAATTCTCTGGTTCCAGATCTCAATCGTGTGTAGGATGAGGAACTCTATACACAGCTTAATATCTCATTAGCTTTCATGTGCTGAGCGAGAATCTACAGATGATTCCAATTCCCACGTTTATATCCCTAATCCAGATGTGTCTCAAAAGCTTTGGACTTACACATGTAATTCTTCCCTAGAAATATCTCCTCATTTGCCCCAAACTCAAAATATTTAGCCATCACATATTCCGGTCAGTATTTGGATTTGCAGTATGGCGTCACTATCACAATTTGGTCTTATTGTTTATTTCCTTAAATCAGGATATAAATAAAATCTCCACATGGTGATTGGTAGGTATGTCCCTGAATACTTTTCCAATCTATAGTCTTTTCTTTTCTTTTTCAATGTAGGTCAATTTTGCTGTTTGTCACCTGTTTTGTTCTAAATTTCCCATCCATTAGTAATTGTTCTGGAGGTTTGATTAGATTCAAGTTCAACATTTTTTTTTTTTTTTTAGAAAAATTAATTCACAGGTAGTGTTATGCTCTATCAGGAAGCATTTCAAGTCTAGGTGCTTTTCTTTTGTAGTTTTTGCAGCCATCGCTGAACAATACCTACTTCCATTTAACTTCAGTGGTGACACACTAATTAAGTAATTCATTCCTCATTTATTAGCTGGAGTATTTCTATAAAGAGAAACTTTCCCTCAACTAGTATTGGTTACTCTTTCTTACAGTTCATATAGGAAAGGCCAAAAAGAGAAAAAAAAAAAGAAAAAAACCCCAAAAACCCAGCCTTGATTCTTTAACAGTTTTAAAATAATTCATTGATACTCTTCAGTGGTAACTAATTAGTTTTATTACAGTAGCATTATAGATTTGTAGACTGAAACTTATTTGATGTGTTTTAATCTACTGTAGTTACTATCATTCTTGACATTCAAGTTGTCCCCTCTTTGGTGAGTGAGAGCCTTTGAACTTGGCTCCTTAGTCATTCTGGTTGCTGGGAGTTTGTGTACTTGACGATAGTTCCTTTGTTATCTGATCCTGCTCCTGCTTGATTTCTGATTTTTTTTTGTTTTTTTGTTTGTTTGTTTGTTTGTTTGTTTTGAGATCCTCCATATTTCTTTTTTATAGATGAATTTCTTATTGTTTTCTGAGGATGTTACTTATTTGGTCTTTAAAACAATATTCTTTTGTCCGTGGGAGAAAATGAGGGAGTTGACTGTCTTGATCTAATTTCTCTCTTCTTTAAACATTTCAGTTTGATTAAGGTATAATTGACAAAAATTGTAACATATTTAAAGTGTACATTGTGGTAATTCGATGTATATAATATTATAAATGACTTCTCCCATCCAGCTTACCAACATATCACCTCACATATTTGTCAGATTTTTCTTTTAGTAAGAACACTTAACTTCTATTTTCTTCACAGATTTCAAGTATACAGTACTGTGTTATTAAGTATAGTTATCATGTCTTGATCTAATTTCTGAGAGATCTTTCTAAAATGTAAATCCGACTATGCCATTTCCATGATTGAAACTTTAATGACCCACATCTGCCTTCAAACCAAATCCAGACTCTTTTAAGAGCACCTTTAACCTCTAAATCTTTTTTCTTTAAACCCTGGGCATTGAGCCCCATGCAGAGTTTGAACTCATGACCATAAGATCAAGACCTGAGCTGAAATTAAGAGTCCAGTAATTAACCAACTGAGCCACCCAGGTGCCCCAGCCCCTGAATTCTTCTTATCTTTCTTCTTGTCTGGCCCCCAGCCCTTGCTAAACCTCAGCTATGTGGAATCTCTTGTAGTTTCCTGCAAATGCCACCGTTCCTCCAGGTTTCTGTTTTTTTGCTCATTATGTTCCCCACCCACTCATCTTTGTCTTATTGACTTCTGTCACTCTTTGGGTCTTGCCTTACATATTATTCCCTCCATGAGGTCTTCTCTGAACAGAGAGTCTATGTCTCCTCGTTTCCCAGGACAGTTCTAGAGTATGGCTGATAGAGATTGGTCAGTGTGTGTTTATTTTCTTTTTAAATTTTTAAAAGTTCAAGTTAGTTAACATACAGTGTATAGTCTTGGTTTCAGGAGTAGAACCCAGTGATTCATCTCTAATATATGACACCCAGTGCTCATCCCAGAAAGTGCCTTCCTTAATGCCCATCACCCACTTAATCCCTCCACTGACCCCTCTTCCAGCAACCCTCAGTTTGTTCTTTGTATTTAAGAGTCTCTTATGGTTTGCCACCCTCTCTATTTTTTTTAATCTTATTTTTCCTTCCCTTCCCCTATGTTCATCTGTTGAGTTTCTGAAGTTCCATATATGTATGAAATCATGTGATATTTGTTTTTCTCTGACTGACTCATCTCACTTAGCATAATACCCTCCCGTTAGGCACACTTCCATGTTCACAAGTGTCTCATTTTGTGTGATACATTATATAATTATCCTATCTCTGAACCCACAATCCCCTAACTGTGTTATATACCCATATTGTGGGCTTCCAAGGCATTCTATAATTTCACCTAGCATTTCTCATGCAATAATAATTTCCTGTGTACATATTTCTTTGTTATGGACTGAAATGTGTTTTCTCTCAGTTCATCTGTTGAAGCCCTAACCTCTAATGTGACTGTATTTGGAAACAGGGCTTTTAAAGAGGTAACTGAGGTTAATTTAATGAGGGTGTAAGAGAAAGACTCTAAGCCAATAGGACTGGTGTCCTTATAAGAAGAGGAAGTCATCCTTCCTTCCAGATAAACATGCACAGTAGAAAGAACAGATGAGGACACAGCAAGAAGGTAGTCATCCAAAAGTCAAGGAGAGAGACCCCAGGAGAAGCTCAACCTGGTGACACCTTGATCTTGGACTCCTAGCCTCCAGAACTGTAATAAAAGAAATTTCTCTTGTTTAAGCCACTTAGTCTCTGTTATTTTGTTATGGAAGCCTTAGCAAACTAATGGTCTTCTTTACTAGATTGACTTATTCATTTTTTAAGTCCCTATTACCAGTTGTAGTGGTATGTTCATGGTGGGCACTATATCATCAGGGTTCAGTCAGAGAAACAGAGCCACCAGGAGCGATATATAATAAGGATTTTATTATGGGGTATTGACATGTAATTATGGGAACTAGTTAAATAGGCTATCAAAGTCTCTTGTCTATATGTCCGAATTTGAAAGGCAAAAACCTGGGAAGAAAAACTTGGGGTGAAGGGGTAAAGAGCAAGGACACACTAGAACCCATGAGTGTAAGGCTGGAACTTGTAAGAGTGGACTGGACCTCATGTCAGTCTTTCTAAGTCTCCAATTTTTATGGTTCAAGTGACCTACAGTGGACACTTGAGCCCTTTATCACAGAACTATGCATTCACCTGTCCCAGGAGTAGGAGAAGCAGAAAGAGGTATCGATGGGAGCAGGAGGAGGGGCAGAATGGAATCTGTCCCGCACCTTCGAGGTGAGCCAGTAATTACACGACAGGTGTGAGTTTCAATAGTGCCTAGTAGACAACTTGCACAGACCTTCCAAGTACTGAAAAAAAAAAAAAAAGGTTGCTGTTTTACTACCCTCTCTCAGATATTACCCAGATGTCACTTGTGGCTCACACTAACTTGAAATTACACAGTGAGGAGAATTCTGGGAAATGGGGTTCCACCTTAGCTAAGTCGACACAATATGAGTGACTACGGTTGCTCGATACTGTTCATTAAAAAATAAGCGATGCTGAAACTGTGACCTCATCTTAGAATCGCGGTCATTCTCCTGGAATGGCAGGGACTCATCAACCCATCCAGCATCTTGTCTAGGAGCCTCATGTGTCAGTTTTTCCTTGTGGACTTTGAGGGTATCCAACATTTTATTATGAGGTTGGTATTTTATTACTAAAATAAGGGGGATGAATCAAACCTATCAGTTAACGCTTCAATAAGAAAGTTGAATCATGAGAGTGGGCTATAGGATTAATGTGTAACGTAGCTAAAATATAAAAGATTGACAAAGAATATTAGGTGGCAGTCCTTGTTGCTTCACACCCATCCTTAAACTAATGCAATTGCAGATTACCTGGTTCGTGAATTCGCCAGTTCACTTTTTCGTTTTTGCTTTGCCACTTCCATTTACTGACTGCCTTTCTATTCATTCCACATGAACTGAAGAGGGAGAAATGGGAATTTCTGAAACACATAACTGTGACATTGAAACATTTTTTTCTCTAAATTTCCCAGGGACCAGCAGTTTGAAGTGGAACAGAAACACACTGCTGTTGATTACTTATATTGAAGGACAATGTATGTTTCAACACATTAACTCACAAAAATGATTTATTGCCACAGCATCCAAACAGTGTTCTGTAACCGATGACTGTAGTTTTTAGATAAGCGATAATTTGCATGAACAATGCTTAGTCTCTTTATCTGGGACACTTGAAGCAGCTCAGTTGTTATACAAAAGTCCTATGGACATGGGAGATTTTTCTTTTCTGTTCGCCAGGGTCACTTCAGGAACCAGCACATCAGAACTGTGGATCTGTCACTCATTCTTAGATCTTCTGCATGACCACAGTTAAGGGGAGGTATGCTGGCAGGAGACAGGAGTGCTTGCTCAGGTTAAACCAAGTGACCATTCAAAGACTGAATACCAAACATGTGAACTAGGCCAAAACATCCACAGTGGAATAATTGATTAAAATATTATTGTTATATGAACTGATTTTATTTATCCAATTAAATCTCAGGCATCGTTTTTTAATGTGGATAACTGCAGGTTGCTAGCATTTTTCTTTTAGTTGATTTTGCAACTCATTCTGCAGAATGAGTTTTTAGATCTATCCAGCTGCTTCATCAGACTCGAAGGGAGAGAAAATGATCCCATGATCCTCTTCTCTCATCCTGATGAAGTAATAGCCACCAAGCGGGAATAATTTTGGATTTTCCACATGGATTTTCTTGACTACTTCTCTTAATACAAACATAAGAATGATAGCCAACTCTTTGTCTTCTACTTCCATCTAGAATTGTGCGTGGGACGCTGTATGTGGGCTTGGCGGTTATATGAGAGGCATTTACATCCTCCCAAAGCAATGCAGGTAGGAGAGAAATGAGCTGATGTGGGATTGAGAAAATGATAATAAATCATAAATGATAATTGGAAAGATGCTCATAGATCAATGCCAAGAGTCTCCCAAGTCTCTACAGGTCTATAAGTTTCTTTAATTGCTGTCCACATAACAAAGAAAGGGATCCATCCCATCATGTCACGTTTCCTTGTGTCTTACTGTTGCAGCTCACCTCTCTCCCCTTCCAGCTCATCAACTCACACAGCTCTTAGAAACTAAACCGGCTCTCTCTCCCTGTTATCCATTTAGTCACTGAAAAATAGAGATTCACTCGAACCACTAGAGGGATCTCTCTTCTTGGGAAAGGGAAAAATATAATAAAAAAATCCCAATCTAAATTGTATAATAAACTCTAAACTTGAAATGACACAGGGAAAAGCCAAGCAGGACCACAAATTAGCTACCGCAATTTTCAAAGATGTCTCGATGCCTGCAGAGGGGCCCTGACCTTGGGGAGTCTGACTTTTCTAAGGTCCTGAGAGAATGTGGCAAATGTGGACTTTGTCACACAAACACACTTTGAACTCCTGGAGTGGGCTTCCATGGCAACTTGAAGGGAGAAGGCTGCAGGCTGTGGAGAGGACAGTGAGAGGCCAGATCATTAAGGCTAATCGAATTTGTAACTCCTATTTTATGGTGGTTTTGAAGAACTTCACATTTTGACATTTCAAACCCTTACACATTTGAAAAAATATGAGAGTGAGGTAGTACACATATACACACACACATGCACGCTAGCATGCACCTACATACCATTATTTAATTTCACAGTTTATGAAGCAGATATTTGTATCACCATTATATATATATATATATATATATATATATATATATATATATATATATATACATATGTACATATGTGGAACCAGACTTGGAGGAACTTAAGTCATTTCTTTAACCACAAAAGTGGAAAAGCTAAAATTTTAACTCAGTTCAGGTACTTTCTCTTTTACTCAAGCTTCCTGTGGAAATAACCAGAAGTTTGGAAGAAAGTGACTGTTCTACTGCATGTATCTGATAGCTACAAAATATAGAAGATAGTCATATAATATAAACGGTTGCAAAACAGATCAAAGGAAGTTCAGAGAAAACATTTAAGAATTTTATAGAGACAGATTTAAAAGGGAAGATGGCTGGAGAAAGATAAAAGAATCACAAAAGTCAGCTTTTGAAAAAACACTTAAAATTGTAAGGGAAAAAAGGAGGGGAAAAAGATGCACCTAAAGGAATCAGATAGTGATAAGAAGGGTCTCATGTGGGGTCCCTGGGTTGCTCAGTGGGTTGAGTGTCTTACTGTTGATTTCAGCTCAGGTTATGATCTCACGGTTCCTGGGATCGAGCCCTGCATCGGGCTGCATGCTGACAGCATGGAGCCTTCGTGGGATTCTCTCTCTCCCTCTCTGTATGCCCCTTCCCCCCAAATAAAATAAGTAAACTTAAAAAAAAGAAAGATCTCTAGTAAGCTCAGATTTTATAAGATGTGTGAGAAAGCTATCAGGAGCCATAAGTCACTAAGAGCCACATAAAGGAGTGAAGCAGATTTATGGAGAGCATGTAAGGTAGTTGAACCTCTAATATGAGCCCATACATGTTCAGGCTACTTGGAGAGAAAGAACAATGAAGGGTGAACCTGATATGTGGGACAGACTAAGGAATGACAGATGGGTGCAAATCAACACTCATTTTTATGTATATTATCAACCTTTTCAAACCATATTGAATGTTTTATCAGGAAAATAAAATCAAATTTGGAAAACTACAGAAAGAAAACTTGGAAGAGTGTGAAACTATAATTAAGGAGGAATGAAATCCCAAGGAAGACTGAGCAGGTACAATCATTGCCTGCTTAACAGTGATCATGGGCTTAAAGCCCTGTTCTGTGGTAACAGAGCCCTGATTTTTTTTTAAGTTATTGGGTAGTTTTTGGGTTCAAGGGTAAGTGGAACTTTCCTGTACCCTAAGAGTTCAGTCTTGATTACTTTAAATGTACCCCAGTTATTCCATTCACTTTTAAAGGATTGGGTTAAGGATGTGCACATTACATAATTTTGACCAAAAAGTCACGAGGGGAAGGTCTTATCTAGGGAGTGGCTGAAAATGTTTCTCTGTTTTAAAAAGAGACCCATGGAAGGGAGGTGCCCTCTCCTGTCTTTTGGACTTTAGATGCTGTTGTTAAACATGGGATGCCCAAAGCTGCTGCAGCCATTTGGAGTCATTACTGAAGGCACTATCCAGTCTTGTTGCTGTGGTTTAGCACCTGAAATAACTTAGGTCTTCTTACCCAGAGTGTATTTGTGCCAGCCATCTTTAGGTCTCCTCTTCCTCGCTGACTAAAGTATCGTAACTGAGACTCAAGTGGTCACTTTACTTTAAAAGGAAAAATCCTATACAAAATGAGAAAAGATATAACTTAAGGAAAATTGATGTAAAGGTACTTAGTGTTTTATTATTTTTTATTATTTTTAAAAATCTGTACTTATTTACTTTAAGAGAGACAGAGAGGGAGTGAGGGGGGAGGGGCAGAGAAAGAGACTTTCTAAGCAGGTTCCACACTGTCAGCACAGAGCCTGATCCAGGGCTCCATCTCACAAACCATGAGATCATGACCTGAGCGGAAAACATGAGTCCGACGCTCAACCAACTGAGCCAACCAGGCATCCCAAAGTATGTAGTGTTTTAACGAAGAGTAAAACAAACTGGGGTAAGTGAGAGTCAACAAAATTGTTTGAACATAGGGAAGCTAGTGGTATCAGTATGTGATCTCAGAGGCAGGAAGAGTGTTCAAAACAATGACTAGGCATTTTGAAATGGCAATTACACTTATATTTACTGGTACTTCCGGGGTAACTTTGATGTGGGTCCTCAACAGCCCATTTGTATCCATCCGCAAAGCAGCTGTCACCTGAACAAGGACCTTCTGGTATTTCCCAGGTGCATCCTGAAGTATGACTGGTCCTTTCTCCTTTGCATCCCCCCAAAAGTCGGTACGATCATCTTTGCCTCTTTCTCTTGCTTACATCGTCCTTCAATCTGAAGTGCCCTCTTCCCTTGTTTTTCTCCTGTCCCTTTTGTCTAAGAAATTTGTATTATTCCTTAACATCTATTTCTTGTATAGAGGTTTTGATACTTCTAGTCTCATTCCTTCCTCTTGTTTTTGAATTCCAAAATTTTCACTAGAAGGATTATATCATTAGTTATATAGTTTAAAATTATGTGTTAGCATTGTCTCTCCAAAAGAACTATTTCTGTGACTACTACGTTGTTTTACATAGTGCTTAGTGTTTGTTCAACCAAGACTGTTGAGATAGAGGTTACTGACTGGGTGAGTTGTAACCAACCAAACATAAAGGGAATGGGAATGAGTGAAGGCAGTGGGGATAAAGATAAAGACATGAGGAAGAAAGTGAGTAAGATTTGGTTGTGGATGACTATGATTTGATGAAAAGGAAGAAACTGCCGGATGGCAACATTTTTGGTTTAGGTGTCTGGAGATCCTCTTGGTGCTGTCAGTGGAAATGGCTATTAGTAAAAGAAATCTTGTTGGTGAAAAAGTAAGAGTTACCACTGGGATTTGAACCAGGCCTCTGTGGTGGCCATACAGTTGACTTTTATACGTTACAATTTAAAAGTACTAAAGGAGCTGCTACCTCAAAGCATTTTCCTCGTCAGGCTTCCAGAACGTCTGCCCTGTCACATTTCAATCCCGCCTTTATATATTGTCTTGCCATTCTGGGGCTAAGACCCAGCAGACTGTATTTTCTGGACTCATTTGCCAGCTCATTCCTGTTAGGTCCTGCCAAGAAGCAGTGGGGTGACATGTACACAAGAAGGAGGAAGGGTCTTTGTTATTCCTGTTTGCTGGTCCTACTGCCATCACCTTGGTAGCGACATTTCACCTCTGTGGGAATAGTTTGTCTTAACAGTGACAGTTGATTTGAATTGCCAGCTTCTTGGAACTCCCAAAACTAGTTAATTGTTCCTTTCCATCAGGACCCACAGCCGCCAGGTTTGCCCCCTCCTTAGAGATCAGAGTCCTACTCCCGCAAGACCTTTATTCTGAGATCCTAAATTCTAGTAATCTAATGTCTTCCTTTTTATTCTATCAGTTCAATGAGTGGTAGCTGCTTGTTATCTCTGGGTAATCTTTAGTGTTCTCTATTGCTCTTTCAGCAAACACCTGTATAACCAGCCTCTAAACCCAATCATTTTTCTTAAAATGCTTATTGCGGTTTCTGTTATCTGATGGCACCTGATGGATACACTACTAGGAGACTATAGTAGTTGAACAGCTGTGTAAATAGAGAGGAGTTCTCCAAGAATTCGGTCGGAAAGAACAGTGAAAGATTTATGCTTAAAAGTAATGTTTGCAAGTGGCCTTGAACATGAGTGGAATTTAGAGGTATAGAGATGAGGTGGAAAAAGGCTTTCAAGACAAGAAAGCACTATGAAAATACATATTAATAAGAAAAATTTTGTAAGTATGTTGGAAATCATCAATATGGAAAAGTCAATACCTGGTATGAATTTGAAAAGGTAGGACTGGATCAGATCTTGGTAGGGGAGGGTCTTTAATGTTAGCCACAGAGTTGCTGAACCATCAAAGACTTTTAAATAGCAGGATTGTAATATTAGATCGGAGGAGGACAGAAAGAAAACATACTTATTGAACACTTGTACTTTTTGTTGTTTTTGTTCTTTTTTTTTTAAGTTTATTTATTTCGAGAGAGAAAGAGTGAGAGAGAGAAATTGAGAGAGAATGCAAGCAGCAGAGGGTCAGAGAAATAGGGAGAGAGACAGAATCCCTCTGATGCGGGGCTTGAACTCACAAACTGTGAGATCATGACCTGAGACATAACCGAGAGTCAGATGCTTAGCCAACTGAGCTACCCAGTCACCCTGTACACTTATACTTTGAAAATTAATGTAGTGAGTATGAACAAGGTCTGTGTTACCCCAGGGATAATGGAATTGCCATATTCTATTTTTTCTATATCATATCTAACTCATCTCTGACTTCCCAATCATCTGACTGGAGGGACATCCATTATCAGTCATTATTGGGATTTACTCTTTACTTTCTTCTAAGAAGCTGGGACTTGAATAATTCCATCAAAATTAGGGAGGTCCCTTGTCCTTAGATAGCCACAGTTGTTTTCTTGTTAATTTCACTGTTGGGCAAGTCTGTGGACACATGAAGAGCTTCTCTCGTTGAGGTCCAGAGACGTATCTCACGTGGCTCTCTTTGCTACAAGAAACTCTCAAGGTTGGGGTGTTTAGTTTTCAGCCTCTTTGGGTCCCTATATTTATCACCTTTTGGAAGTTCTGCCTCCTCCTGAACTTTGCTTGGAGTAGAATACAGATCCTACATGTTTCTTGTAAAGGCAGAATAGTGGTCTCCCCAAGATGTTACATCCCAGTTCCCAGAACCTGTAAATATGTTACATTATATGGAAAAGGGGAACTAGATTTGCAGAAACAATTAATGTGCTAATCAATTGGCTTAACGTAAGGGTATTTTTCTAGATTATCTGAATGGGACCAATGTAATAATAAGGGTTCTTAAATGTGGAAGAGTTTAGAAAAAAAGTTTGAAGTGTTGCAATGTGAGAAGGCAGCAAGCTGCCACTGCTGGCCTTGACGATGGAGGAAAGGGACCGGGAGCCAAGGGATGTGGGCAGCCTCTAGGAGCTGGAGCAGACCAGGAAACAGACTTTGCTTTTGAGCCTCCGGAAAGAGCCCTGCTGACACCTTGATTTTGGACTTTGGGCTTCTGACCTCATTGAGACCTCTGTTGTGCTTCTAACCTAAATAACTGTAAGATAAGACATTTGTGTTATTTCAGACCATACCTTTATAGTAATTTGTGACAGTAGCAGGAGGAAACTGATGTGGTTCTGAAGCTGCCGCATCTCTTTCCCTTGAACACGAGATGCTTCACTTCATATCTATGTTTCTGACACTGTTTGCCTTCCTTCTAGCTCAGCTCCAGAATATCCACCCTTCCGTCTCTCAGGGTAACTACAAAAATATAAGCATATTTCTGTAGTACAAACCCTGAAATACAAAAATATTTTCAGTTTCCCCAAGAAAAGCCTAGACCTTAGAATAAGAGTCAACAAACCTCAGTCTATAGGCCAAATCTGGCCCATCTATTGCTCTTGTAAATACAGTTTTATTGGAACACATTCATTTGTGTATTGTTTAGGCTGCTTTCACACTATAATGGCAGAGTTAAATAGCTGTGACAGAGATCATATTAAATATTTACTATCTGGCCCTTTGTAGTAAAAGTGTGCTGACCTTAGAAACAAAATTATAGCTAATCTTAGGGTGAGCATAAGGATAAGTGTGAAAGCTACTGAGTTTCCTTTTCAACTCTTATTCTATAGCAACAGTAAGTAAGACAGAAATTAGAATCTCAGTAGATTAACTCATGGTTAATGTATAAGGAGCTGAATGGTGGCCTCGGAGATACCAGGTTTTAATCCCTGGAAACTATAAATGTTACCTTGTTTGGAAAAATGAGTCTTTGCAGAGGTAAATAAGTTAAGGATCTTGAGATGAAGACATAACCTGGGGTTATCCTGGTGGGCCCTAAATGGCATCACAAGTGTCTTTATAAGAAAGAGGTAGAGGGAGATTTGAAGTCAATGTGAAGACAAAGGCAAAAATTGGAGTGATAAAACCTGCAAGCCAAGGAACACCAAGGAACATCTGCAACCACCAGGAGCCTGAAGATGTAAGGAGTAGAGTCTCCTGAAGAGCCTCAGGAGGAAGCATGGTCCTGCTGCCCGCTCGATTTTGGACTTCTGGCTTCCAGAACTGTGAGAAAAACAAATTTCTGGTGTTTTAAGCCATCAAGGTTGCAGTAATTTGTTACAACAGTGGTTGGAAACTAATGCAGATGGGAAGACCATTTTGAGGAGACAGCAACCTTTTAACCAGCCCATATGATTGAAGCCAACAGAAATTTTATCTGCTTGTGAATTCCAGACTCATTACTTCACATAATATCTGGCTTTGGTGGAGGAAATGCAGGGAAATGCAAAAGACCATGCTTTGGGGACTTATAGATTTTGTGGGTATTCAAATCATTTAGCAGCGTATAAATGATTTCACAGTAATACAGTCAAAGTTCTTAGAGTAAATCATTTTGATTCCCACTTCTGTCTGGCATAGAGAAATAATCAGCATTTCAGAATGAGCACTTGGCTGTTCTATCGTTGCCTTGATAACTGTGTGTGGAGCATACGATATGCCAGCTCACTTTGCCTCTCTTTTTATTGTTGAATTTTCAATTTCAGAATATATGCACTTTATATATTATATTACGTTACATTACATTATATTATATATATTTTAAGATACTTCTCCCACACTTTTAGCATAATAAAGGAAGGTCCTAAAATTTACCTACAATTGTGAATAATCTTTTTTCAGGGTAGCACACACGTCTGGTACGCATATTGAATTCTCTTTGTTCAGCCGCAGGTGCGGGAACACGTTCTGCACAGGCTCGACTTCTCACAAGGGTCACCTAACAGGGTGTGGATTCAGGTACCATAGACGTACTGCCGCTCACCTCCTGCCCTGGGGTCTCTCTGAGGCTGAGAGGATCTGCTTTTGGGGTTCATTAGGCTTCTCAGAAAGTCCCTCCATTGGAGCAACCTCTTGTGGCCAACTCAACAATGCGCATTTGTAAGGTCTCTCTCTTCCTTCCTGTTTACCATACCTCTTCATCATTTCTAAATAGTTCATTTATGCGGCAGCTTTTATCTTCAGCTGTGTTTTGGGGGAAACCCAAGTTAAGGCATTAGAATACTGTAGTCACAAGAAAACATCAGTGGATACTGATTGTTCAATGCTTTTCATCATGGATCTTTACAAATAATCACTAACATAGAGAGGAGAAAAATGGAACCCCATGTACCTTTACTCATATACTCTGCCTCCTGAGTGTGTTTGGAGTAGATTTCTGGATGATATTTTTATTGTGAGGTGATCAAAAGATTAATACATATGCAATGTTGCTAGTTGTTCCCAATTCCCTTCATAGGGACTGTATCCTTGTAGATTCCTCTCACCAACAAAATGTGAGAGCTTATTTCCCTACAGTCACCCCAGCAGAGGAGGTTGTCAAGCTTTTGGATTTCTGCCCATCTTGCCCAGGCAGTTTTAATTGCATTCTCTTATTATGAGCAAGATTAAGCATGTTTCTGTGTTTATTTGTAAATTCTTCATATCTTTCACCCATTGATCTATAGAAGTTAGATTAAAGGGAAGTTGTCTTTTTTTTTCTTATTTCTCAAAAGGTCTTTTATATTAGGGAAATTAACATTTTATCTGTAACATAATTTAAAAATACTTTTTTTCAGTGTTCACCAATTTACTTGTTTTTGGTGTTTTCTTGCATTTTTTTGACCATCTTTCTGAGATGAGGTCACTACAAAGTAATTATTGGAGAAGAGATTTGTATGAGAGATTATATTAAATAAATATTGAGAGCGAATTCACTTTTCCTAAATACTTCATGGAAAATTTACAGTAAAAGTTTCAAGTTTCGAATGATCTCATGCCATTCTAACAGCTGGCAGTTAACGTTTTATCTAATTGTCTAGGTTTTTTTTTTTTTATTCTTTGTCATGCTTTTCTTTCTCTATCCCTGAGGTTTTCAGTTTCTCCCCTTCTCCCCCTCCCTCTCCCTTTCTCCTCTCTCTTTCTGTTTCATGTGCAATGAATAATGCCACTGAGCCTCTAGACATATCATGATGAGCAAACAGCAGAATCTAACAGGAGAATAAACATTAATCAATAAGCATCCAACACTTGTGAAACTGTAACTCTGTGACAGAGTTGGAAGGAGAGACGCAAGATACTGTTTGAGACTGTAATTGTGCTTTCATCCAGCCACAGGGGACCAAGAGAAGACATCTTTGAAGAACTACCAATTGAATAAATCCTGAAGGACGAGTAAGAATGAACTAGGAAACAAGCAGGGGAACTAGCTTTTTTGGCAAAGTGAACACAGTCTGCAGTTGGAGAGGGAATGCGGAAGTAGAACTGACTTGGAACAAGGCTGGCGTAACTGGGGAGAGCACCAGGAGCCTGAGGGGAGACGGAAGGGCAGGGCTGCTGCCTGGGCCAGGTCTTTAAGGACATTTCAAAGCCGTGGGCTGATTTAAAGAGAAGTGAGTGGGTGCAATCAGATCTGTATTTTGAAAAGGTCACTCTGACTCCTGTGTGGTAAACAGATCATACGAGTGCCTGAGTGGGAAGAAGCCCAGACAGCAGGCGGTGCTGTGGTTTGGGAGAGGACAGGGAGGGCTTGGTGGGGGGGCAGGGGGGGGCCTGGGAGGGCGGGGGGGGGGGGGTTGCAGCAGGGCCCTACTAGAGCATTTAACACTCGAGTGTCTCAGTTTTTTATTTATTTATTTTTATTTTTTTATTTTTTGCTTTGTAACCAACTGAATTTAAACTGGAATTTATTGATAGGCTACCGCACATCACAAAATCTCAGGTAGGAAAAATAGATAAACAGGTGGTTCTGGAAAATGGTGACACTCAGATGGTGTCTTAGTCCATCTGGGCTGCTCTAACAAAGTACTTAGCCTGAGACCCGCGTGTCTCAGTTTTTTAATACCTCCTCTGTGACAAAGCTCTTTTCAGAACTAATCAAGTGAAACAAATAGCTTATAATGATGATGGCTAGAAAAGAAATACAGACAAGAAAAAAACTTCTTTCATTGAACTTTGTGTCACACCAATTAAAAAAATTGGAAGATAAGGATGCCTGCGTGGCTCAGTCAGTCAAGCGTCTGACTTAGGCTCAGGTTGGAGCTCCGAGTCCAGCTCTGTGCTGATGGCTCAGAGCTTGGAGCCTATTTCAGATTCTGTCTCTCCCTCTCTCTCTGCCCCCCCTGCACTTGCACTCTGTCTCCCTCTCTCTCAAAAATACGTATACATTGAAAATTTAAAAAATAAAAATAAAAATAAAAAATAAAAAATTTGAAAGATAAAATACACATGCAGCACCAAAATGGGTAAACGCACAACTGTTCATTCAGTTGCTTTTATAGCTATTTAACAGTTTGAACTTCCATAATCAGTTATAGTTCTATTACGATTTCTTATGTGAATACTCTTTCGATAATTAGTAAGTGAATTTAATTACAACCAACATTTAAGCAACAACTCAGTGATCATTCTAATGGAATTTTTTTTCTTAATTCCATTTTTAGTTCTAAAACTATTACTAACCCAAGAATAACGAATTTCAGTTTTAAAGATACTGTTCAAAATGTATGAAATAAAATTTGTATGTAGCAAATCGAATCCTGTCCCTCAGGGTTCACACTCTGTTTCCCTTCTTAATGTTTTTAAACACAAATATAGATTCCAAGTAGTCACACAGAACGACAGAATTGAAGTAACTCAAGTGCTGCCTCTTTGTCTTTACAATCACTGTGCTGTCGTTGTATATTTTGAAGCTGCTGTTTAAATGAAAAGATGAAAGCTACACACAGCGCCCAGAGTGAGTTCAAACGGCTTCTGAACCATTACAAAGTTAGTTTGAAATGAAAGTATGTGCTGAGTCCACAAGTGCTGAATGCTGACTATACAACTGGAAATTCTCCAAATTAACCCCCTTTAAAAACTGTAACATTTATTAAAGAATAAGTGATAAAAATGTGCTAACTCGAAGCTTACCTATATATTAACAAAACTTAACATTGGCCAGAGCAATTATTTAGAATTTAGATCAACACAAATTTTAGGGAGTAGGAGTATAGGAGTAATTTTATCGCTGACATTGCTCAGAATTGCCAGCACATGGTAATAATAAAAAGCATATGTTTTAAAAGTCTCTATAGGTAAGATACACCCCTTTATTGCCTGCACCTGAGGAAGACCTTACTCACCACTTAGTCCACTTCTGGGTGGCACTGAATGTGGAGAAAAATGGATGAATTCATAGAAAGAGCTGTTCAAAAGGCAACCGCACCTCATCCCTGCTCTTAAGACAGTTTATGCTGTAGGGGAGGAAAAGAGACAGAACTCTCTGGTTTAATGGCCTTCTCATACCTGTCTGATGAATAGGGTACTTGGTAAGAGTGAGTCACGGAGCAGGTCATTGGGCTTGAGACTGAATAATTCTCTCCCTGACCAAATGCTAGCAGGGCTCTTCCGAGCCCTCTTCTGGATAAGGTCCAAGGCTGGTCTATAAGGATTCACCCAAAACATTAACAGAGAATTTGGGAACTAAAGCCTATACCCCTATGATGACCCTAATCCCCTTAAAGCGCCTGCCCGAGAAAACTCAAGTCTGCCAAAAGACTGTACTGTGTGTTCCAGCTGACACCTGAAAATAGCATCCCTGTCTTCCAGCCTCTGTGGAAGGGTAAGAACCCAGCTTGAAGAAGCACCAGCTAATATACCCAGATGAGTTTCAAGTGCACCAACCCTCCTCTTCCTGCCTTTTGTAATTTTTCACTTCCCTGATTCTCCCGAGCCCCTGTTCACTGCCCCAACCCCCTTCCTGGCCCCTCGTCCTCCCTTTAGAACATCCAGTCACCTCTGTACAAATAGAAGCGGGGTTCAGTTCACACTGTGCTCATTACCCTATCGGGCATAGTACAGTTCAGTGTGAACTGAACCCCGCTTCTATTTGTAGTATAGTATAGTATTTCTGTTTGTAGAGTATAGTACAGTATATTACTGATGAAATCTGTCCTTACCACTTTAATAGTGTCCAGATTTGTTTATCTCTGACAAGACTTTACAAATCTTTCTAATTATATATATGATCAAAAACAGTCACATAAAGCAGAAGCACTACTGGGGTAAGATCCATGGGAAAATTCTACAGCAGATAATCCTTCAAATAAAATCTATTTGACTCTGTTGAAGACGGTGAGCAATAGAAGTTGGACAAGACAGAGGACTGGTGGAAACTTAAGAAATTTGCCTGTTGGTGGGAACTAGTGATAGAGATGAAGATTTTAACTAAGGGCTTTGGAGTTGCTGGAGGAACAGGCTATGCTAAAGCAGGAAACTTGTAGAATGTACTAGGTGAATGATAATTGCTAAAACACAGATTTGTAAAAATTTGGAGATTTAAAAAAATGTTTATTTATTTATTTTGAGAGAGAGGGAGTTGGAGGTGAGCGGCAGAGGAAGAGGGAGAGAGATTCCCAAGCTCGGGGCTCAATCTCATGACCCTGGTATCGTGACCTGAACTGAAATCAAGGGTCAGACACTTAACCAACTCCACCCAGGCACTCTGGAGATTTTTAAACTACAACGGTCATGATATCACATAAAAGCTTTCAGTTCTCCAGCAAGTTGCATGAGATGGTTTCAAAAGGCTGAGGTCCTAATGAGACGTTTATGAAGTCAAGCAGTATAAGAACTTTCTATACTGTTTTGTCATTATAGCTTCACCATATCAATAGATGTGATTTGACAGCAAGTTACATATATATACAGAGAGACACAGATATTCTGCTTACTAAATGTAGGCATTATATTTGCTAATAAGTCATTCATTTATTCCATAAAATATGAGATGCTTATTGAACTCCAAACTCTGAGCTATGAAGTGGTCCCTGTCCTCACACAGCTTATAGACCAGTAGGCCAGTTATAAAGGAAGTAGAAGTGTTCCAAGGGTTTATAACTCAACTGTTCTTGATTCCATTCCTTGCCCTGATCAGCTCTATTCTGTATCTGAAGAGATCTGAACTTTCAGGCTGCATTTCTCAGGCTTGGCTGAATTGTGGCCAGGTTTGGCCAAAGAACCTTATTGGAAAGTGGACTTTAAGAAGTCTTTGGTCAAAGAGGGGCACTGAAGCGGGAATGGAAGGTGGCAGAATTAGAGAAGCTCAGGTATTTGTCCCCTTGCTCAACTTAGGCAGCATCTTTGGAAGTCGCTGTTTCTCCTCCATAGCTTGAAATTCTACTTGACGGGTCCAGCTTCTGGCTTCTGGTATGTGAGTTCACAAGAGTTGAATGTGTGTATCTTTTCCCAACTCTGTATTTAGTGATGAGTTGGTAGTTTGAAGTCAGCCATGGTGGGATACCTATACCACAGAAATTTGCAAACAATTTTTGTTATTCTCTCAGAGCACTGGATATTAAAACATTCACCAGTATACCACTGGGTCTAGTGACACCATCTCTTTAAGTTTTTCCTCAAACTCTAGGAGTGGTAGCTGGCTCTCTTTGCTATTATTTGTCTTAGTTGCTTCAATGTCTCAGTTCTTTTTCCTCTGTGGAATTAATTCTTTGTATTAAATCACCTCTGCTGGGATATCTAGAGTAGTTTCTGTGTTTCTGAAGGGATCCTGACTGATAAAGCAGGGCACCTAACCTGGACTTGGATAGTCAGGGAAAGATCCGCAGGAGTTATATAATATACCTATTTATTTTTTAATGGATAAAATGGATGGAGCCAGGCAATAGGATGAGAGGATAAGGAAAAAGCATGATTCAGCACTGTGTCTAGACTTTTGGCTTGGGAATATAGGTGGATAAGGGTGCCATTTGTTAAGAGAGGAAGCAAAAGCAGAAGAATAAGTTTGGAGGTAAAGGCGGAAATGCTGAACTGGAAGTGCTCTGCTCGTGGGATACGCAAGGCCCTATGTGCAGTAGGGTTTGACGGAATCAGAACACAGAAACGATGTACAGGATGTCTTCTCCCAGATTCCTCCTTCTCCTTCTGATCCCTCCGTGGCCTTGCTCAGTAGATTACTTCATCAGTCTTCTGTACCTTCCAAGTGCTGTTCCAGGTTTCACTGATATATACTCAGTTCTCCCCTATCTTAAACAAACTCTTTTCATAAAGTCCACTTTCCAACCAGCTTCTGCTGTATCTCCTCTTTCGCTCTCATGAGTAATTTTGTTTCCATGGTAGCTGCCTCCATTTCCTTCTCTCCCAGCCCTCCCCAATCCATTGAAACCTGGCTTCCACCCCTGCTGAAACCGATTCTGAAATTGTTTGGCAAACAAAACAATGACTTGCTTATTGCTAAACCCAATGGACTCTCAGTTCCGAGCTGGCCAGAGGTGATAAATTCTGATGAGTGGCCAGTACACAGGAAATATTCAGTAAATGGTGGTTGTCATTATTATGGTTAGGCTGAATTCATTTTTTGAAAATGTTACTGCTAAATTTTCTTTTTTTCCCTCCCAAAGAATTATCTTTACAAATCATCACTTAACTGGCTGTTTCGTTTCCTAATGAATTTGTGTTTCTAATGAACTACCATCAAAACAAAGGGCAAATTCAGTAGGAAAAAAAATCATTCACAACCATTATATAGTGTCCTATGGAAGAAATAACAGTATAAACCCCATAAAAATTCTTTGACTAAAATTTTCACCTTTCAACTAGTTGTTTGTTTCATTACTCTGAGAGCTTTGAAGGATGCCAGTTTCCTGAGGTGAATGGTAGGTTAAAGCATTTTCCTTAAAACTTCCTATGTTTTCTTGCATTACCTACAAATAGCTAGTGATTTTCTCTAGTAAGAAAGAGAAAGGAAGAATAAGGGCTATTTACTAAGTGGCATGTTTGATTTACAGTCTAGTAGTTGCAAAGAATTAGTGGAGTATTCATGTTTCAATAGCTCACAGCATCAAAGGCATAGCTATGGTGACGAGCACACTTAAATCGTATCTCTGCCTCAGTGGAAAAGGGAATATGCTTTCATAGAACAGTGTGACCTAATCTTTCAGTCTCTTTCAGAGGAAGGAACAAAATCTACAAATGACATATGATACCTTAGTTTTTGGTGGTGTTATTTTTTTTTTTCAGTTTGCTCTGAAAAGAGCAGTTCTTTACATGTTGACACTTTGAATTATGAAAGCCAACCTTTGCCGTGTGTGCATTTGTGATCAGATATGCTCAGATTTACCCATGATTCACAAGCGATAAAGCTCCTGCTCTGAGGCAGGACAACCACAAGGTAGTCTCAAACTTGTTGGTAAAGTGGAGCCCCCTGTAACGTAACGCCGATGGTGGACCGTGCGAACATGTTTGGGGTTATTTATGGGTAAACATAACAGTGTTTTTAATGAAAAGATTATGATGACTACAGTGATCAGTCTTAGATTCCACACGAAACCTTAAAGATGATAAACGATTATTATAGGAGAGTTACAGGTATGATTCAATATCAGTTTAATAGAAATAAGTGAACTATTAACAGCTAAAGAGATAGGAGGAGACCTACTATCACAGCTTTACCTATGATTTCTCCATCATCACATGGAAAACCTCAAAGATAGTAAAATGCAGTGCATAAGGCAAGCTATCAAGATGCACTGGTGTGTTGAGTAATAAATTTGGATGAAGTATTTTAATTTAACATCAGGCACATCTATTTTTATAACATTTTCTCTTGCATTGTTCTTTTTCCTTTGTGCTTTTTCATACAACTTACCTTAAATTCGCTCAGTTAGATTATACAACACTGCAGGATTAAAAACAACAAATGGCCTATCAGATAAGCATAAGACAAGTAGGCAGAAAGATCAGCGCATAAATACACACATATGCAAATTATTTTATTGGTCTCTTGGAAAATCTCTAAAACGTCCATGCTTTGCTGCCCACTATTGAGCATAATTAGATTATTTCTCCTTTTTAAAAGACTAGAGTTCACTTTCTGACCCATGGCATTATTTCTGTAGGTCAAGAACATACATTGTTATATGGAATGTACATGATTTAGTAAAAGAACAGAACCTCACTCAAGTCATTGTGTACCACAGAGTTTTTGTAGAGATGCATACATAGGAATCCAAAAGAAAAGACAACAACAACAAAAAAACAACAAACAAACAAACAAACAAACAAACAAAACTGAGTAATCTGGCCAAGGAATCTTGGGAATTCTGGAAGGGTTGTACACCACAGAACGGGAGCTGAACATCTTCCTTCTCTTTCACTCTCTTTCGAATAACCTGTAGTTTTCCACAGCAAGTATTGACAACTGGAACCACTTTTTTTTAAAATCAGGTTTAGTCTTCTGTTCATAAACTGATGAATGAATCCTTCCTTACTCCTCTACTCCCACTCTTCCTTCCTTCCTTTCCTCCTTTTTCCCCTCCCTGGTTCTACTACATAAAGTTTATATAATCGAGTAAGTTATTTAATTTTTCTGTGCCTTAGCTGTTTTCCTAATGGGAATAATAATAACAATAATAATAATGGTAAAATATCCTCCAGGGTTGTTGTGATGTTTAAGTGAGCTACTACTGGCCCTTTGGCTAAGGTCAAGTGTAAATGAGCTACTACATCTGTAGTGTCAAAATATCACATTATGAGGGGAGCCTGGGCAGCTCGGTCAATTAAGCGTCCAACTTTTGATTTCAGGTCAGGTCATGATCTCACAGTTCGTGAGATCTAGCCCATTTGGGCTCTGCGCTGACAATGTGGAGCTTGAATTCTTTCTCTCTTCCTTTCTCTCTTCCCCTTCTTGGCTCCCTCTCTCTCTCAAAATAAATAAAAAGACAATGAAAAATATATATTGTAAAATGAGAGAAGAACTTTAAAATGTTATTTCTTCTTATTATTACTGATCATTTTTTCTTCCTTCCTTTTTTATTTCCTTTTATGAAAACTATATGAATCTATTCTCATAAAGATATTAAATTAATATAGATATACATAGAGTAAAATGTGAAAATTCTTTTTCCTTGCCTCTTATAGACCTCTCCTTGTCAGATAAGAATTTGGTGTGTATAAATTTAGTTCTTTGACTAGGTGCGTATGTGCATTTGTGTCTCACATACACATACACACACACGTGTATATACACATATTCTTTACATATATGGGGCTCCATCATTTTATTTTTTCAGCAACATTAGTATATCTTAGATATCTTAGTATATCTTAGATAATTAATTTAACCTACTTATTCATTAGGACATAATTCTAGGCACTGGGGATTTGATAATAACCAATAGATAATTTCCTTGCCATAGATGTTTTGCTTCTAGTGAAGGAGATGGATAATTAAAAATATGTAGCTCAAAATTTAATGTCAAGAATTGGTAAATTCTATGAAGATAACTTAGGAGGAGTAAGATATAGAGGGGTTAAGTTCAGGATGGTCAGGAAAAAATTCTGTGAGATGATATTTAAGCAGAGAACCTAGAGAGAATGAACCAGCCAACAAAATGTCTGGAGAAGGAATAATACAAGTAGAGGAATAAGCAAGAGCAAATATTCATGGTTTTTGAAACAGGGTAAGTGGAGGAAGGAGAGGAGATGAGGCAGAGGTCAGATTATATAGGACCATGGGGTCAGAGGAAAGATGTTGGATTTGATTTTATTAACTTTATTCAGTACCTGCCTCTTCTTCTATAGTATGGATATAACATAGTTTACGTAACCCTTCTTTCCTAATGATGAAAGACTTTAAATATTTCTCTAATGAACATTACAAAGACCGTCCTTGCCTCATCTCTGTGCATGTGGGGATATTTCTGCAATTTGCATTCATGGAGCAGAATAACCACATCGAAAGACAAGCACAATGTAAAAGTTGATAGATGCCATCAAATTGCTTCCAAAATAAGCCTTAATTTATATTCCCACCTGTGGGATATGGAAGTGACCACTTTTCTTTATTCTTTTCGATATAGGACATTGTCGCTTTTCTTTTCTTTTCTCTTTTAATAATCCAGTGGGTAAAAAAATCGTGTCTCTGTTTTGTTTTAGCTCGCCTTTCATGGTTATTAATAAAACTGAGAACCATTTCATAGGTTTATAATCACTTGGATTTTTTTTTTCTCTTGTGAATAGCCTATTGATCAAATTTTCATTCCAGATCATGTCTGTGGCCAGGCTTTGGACCGGCCGCTTTTGGGTCAAGAGTCCACCCTTAGTACAATCTCTGTGTCTGGAGGATTAAGGTTATATATTATAAAACATAGCTCACCAAGACTGCTCCTCGGCACGGGCTATAAGTAGTGCATGATCACCTATAAACTCTATGGGCAAAGCAGTTACTCTGATGAATGCCCAATGCAGTTTGATGGTGAGTGAAATTAGGAAAGGATCACAATATTTACTGAGCGTACACTAAAATCAAATCTCTGTTTTAAGTGCTGTAAGGAAAGTTACTCAAGATAGTGTCACTGTCCTCAAATACCTGTAATCTTATAAGGGGAGATGACAAGTACAAACCAATTATAATTCAGAACAAAATGTAAAATTTTCAAGAATGACGCAAACCCAATGATAAAGTAATTCTGAGCAAAAGAGAAAGCGCATTCAATTGGGAACCCTGCGAAAAGGTAGTGCCCTGGATTTTGAATAAGTGTAGGATATTTTAAAGTGGCTATCTTGTTTTTGTAAAAATAATTTCACACCAATGCACTATATAAAAAAGTATAAAGGCAAAAGTAGAAATCAGCTACAGCCTCATCACTGAGAGACAGATAGCTTTTCTCTTAGCCAATGGCTTAATACTTTGGAGAAATCCCAGCAGACATTTGTATATATGTTTAGATGAGTTTACATAGTTTTTTTTTTTTTTTTTTTTTTTTACATTTTTTCAATGTTTATTTATTTTTGAGAGAGAGAGAGAGAGAGAGACAGACAGACAGAATACGAGCAGGGGAGGGGCAGAGAGAGAGGGAGACACAGAATCCAAAGCAGGCTTCAGGCTCTGAGCCATCAACACAGAGCCCAATGCGGGGCTCGAACTCACAAACTGTGAGATCATGACCTGAGCTGAAGTCGCTGCTTAACCCACTGAGCCACCCAGGTGCCCCTCACATAAATTGTTTTGCATATTTAGGCAAGTATCTCGTCAGTGATTGGTTCATTGGCCAATGCAGATGCTCAGGCTTTGAGTGAATGAATGGATGAATGTTCTGTGACTTGTTCTTTCTATGCTTATAAAGATATGTCCAGCTAGTCATGTTTAGAGATTGTATAGTATTTCATTACTTGCATAATTTTCTTAGCCAGACTCCTACGGATAGACCTTCAGGTTTATTTTTAGCTCTACTTTATTTTCAACGACACTGGTAAGAACAATCTTGGGCTAAATCGATTTTATACCCATGTGATTATCTCCTTAAAGTAAATTTTTAGAAATGAGTTTTCTGTCTAAAGAACGAGGCATATTTTAGAGGATTGTGAGGCCTGTAGCCAAACTGCCCTCCTGCATAGAGATGTGAATGAAATTCTCACCAACGGGAAATAGCAGTGTATGTTTCTATGGTTTTGATTTTTTTTTTTTTTTTTTTTGATGCAGGTAGAGTTGAGAAGTGCTAGTTATTTAGCTCATGTTGCAGTAGGTTTGGGGGATTGAGAGTGAGTGTATTTTTAACAAACTTCATTTGAGATAAGCTTTATTTGGTCTGGTTGAGAGACCCAAAACCTCTTACTTTTTTTTTTTATGTCTGTTAAATATGTGTCCAATTTATTTTACTACTTTTTACTCTTGCTGGTTCAATATTCCTCAAACAAGAGTCAAAAATAGACATCGAGATGCCTGGTGTTATCTTGTATTATATAATGAGCGGGGATTAGAATTTGAATTCTTATGTCTTTTTCTACCATTAAAACTGTGAGTCTGTGCTGAGTCATAAAGCTTCTCAGCAAGCTACTACACTATGCAAGTAGTTTAACCATTTGCCACAGTGTAACTGTAATCATGAGTCCATTTTCAGTTATCTCAGAAGAATCTTCTGTGGATTATTGTGCCTGTTATTAAGCAGTTGTCTCTGGGCTCCGAATCTCCCTTCTATGATTACCTTGTGGTGAGGAAGCAGGGAGTTTGCAAACCTCATTTCTGTTTGACCTCTGACCCGCCCTTAGATTCTGCCAGTAGGGGGCAAAAAGGGAGACAGGAAGGCTGTAGGAGAAAGGGACTTTCCCCTTTCTGTTTGCTCCCTGTTGGCTTCCTGTCTGCCTGGACTTCCTGTGTGCATCAGTTTGGCAGTGCGTTTTCCCGCAGGCAACAGCCATTTTCCTCTAGGTAGCAGCAGATGAATTCTGTTTGCAATTTTTCAATACTCGTGGATCGGCCCTCATCGCGTCACACGTACAGTTACCAGCATTGGCCAACGCTGTCCTATCTTCTGAGGTGTTGGTCACAGCTCCTTGGGGTCTCCCTTCCAAGCTAGAAGGGAGACACTAGACAAGTCTAGAACCCACTAGAACCCACTGAGCAACTGAACCACCACCGTCTCCTCTCAAAGGTCTGAGATTTGGCTGTGCAAGACCCCTCTTCTAAGTTTCTTAATTTCTATCTTTCCAATCTTTTTCTTTTGTTCTTTTGACCATAGGGATATCTGCTTTCTGCAGTTGCTGCCTCTGTGGTACATTAGTGTTCTCTTTTCATTTTTCAATTACCTAGTTTATAACTTTATACCTAGTTGACCATTCTTGTGAAACTTTCTCTGTTCAGTAACTGGTATGTTTCCTATCCCCTTATGGGACCCTGATGGAGACAATGGTCAGAGGAGAACACTGGAAGTTTGTACTAAGTATTTGATGAAACAAAGTTTTATATTTTAAGAACAAATATTATTAATTTATAGTCATACAGCATATATGTAACTTCCTAGAAGAGTTTCATGGGACAAAGGGGATGAAAAAAACCAAGAGATGCGGCCAATTTTTAAAAAATTTTTATTTTTACAAGAGAGAAAGAGAGAGAGAGAGAGAGAGTGCACCAGCTGGGGAGGCCCAGAGAGAGAGAGGGACAAAGAACCCCAAGCAGGTACCATGCTCAGCATGGAACCTGACACGAGGCTCGATCCTACGACCCTTGATCCCACAATCTTGGGATAATGACCTGAGCTGAAATCAAGAGTCAGACACTCAACCGACTGAGTCATCTAAGTGTGCCAAAGCCAATTTTTAATAACTGTGCTGATACACATTGCTTTCACCACAAAGAAACACCAGATATCTCTGCATTTTTTCCTCTAAATGTCGTAAAGTCGCACATCCACAGCAGTAGCAGGATGGATTTTCATGATGGAATCTGCCTAATAATGGGTTGTTTGCAGGACTGGAGCGTTTCAGTGACCTGGGGTTATTCTGGAAGCTGCAATTACCTACTGTAGAAACTCATATTGGGGGGAATTCAGGAAAATGCCATGGAGATGCATCTTTGAAATGATCGTATTCGTAAGTCGAGTCGTGGTTGAGAGCACAGTTTTAGGACCTTCAGCACTGAGATAAAAATCCCTTGTGTGTAGTGACTGTGGTCATAACAGATTCTTCTCTTTTGATCCTCATTTTCTATAAAGTTTTAATGGTTCTACAATTTAAGGTCATCCATTCATGTTCATCTACATTAAATAGGATTTAAGAGCCAAGATTATAGTTTTTCTGAAAATCAAAGTGATTGGAGAACTGTTTTATTTTGTTTTTAAACTGTGTTCTAGTGAGACAAGCCAGTTTACCAATTTATAGATACAATCCCTTTTGTGCAATTAGCTCAAGGCTGTCCATTCAACTGTAACCATCTAAAAGTAAACAATATCAGATTTCCTAAGCTATGGATCATTTTGAATATAATTTCATCTGGTTTTAGGAAATAAAACTCACAAAAATATTTCAAAAGTGTTTTTCTTCTGTCTTAGTAGATGCAATGTGATATCAAGAGCAACATGGCTACAGTAACCTTTTTGGTACATTTAAACTTTGCTTGTAAGCTCTCTGTGAGGATTTTATATAGATAATTAGATCAATTGCAAATAATTACAAAAATTTTTGTTCCTATTAACCATGTTCCATTTACTTGTTGAGATGTAGTAGCTCCAATACAATGTTGATTTAAATGGTGAGAACAAGATTGCTCATCTCATACTGAATATCATGGAGAATATTTTTAAAGTCTCACCATTCAATTTTTCTTTTCTATAGTTTTTATTTTATTATTTTTACTTTCTTTTAATGTCTATTTGCTTTTGAGAGAGAGAGAGACAGAGCTTGAATGGAGGAGGGGCAGAGAGAGAGGGAGACACAGAATCTAAAGCAGGCTCCACACTCTGAACCATCAGCACAGAGTCCGATGCAGAGATTCAAACAACAGACTGGACCAGAAGATCGTGACCTGAGCTGAAGTTGGATGCTTAACCAAATTGAGCCACCCAGGCATCCCTGTAGTCTTTTAATAAATACCGTGTAGACCTATATAGCTATCAAAATTTAGCACAGGAATCAGAAATTGATATAAGGAGGATTGATAATGATATAAGGAATTGATATAAGGAGGAAGAAGCTTCATAAACACTTGAAATGTCGTTGGAAAAACAGGTGAACAGACATTTGGGGAGGCTGATGCTAAAATTTTGTTTCAAGTTCACCTACCACAGGTGTCATCAGAGGTCAGTAAATTTGGAGCAGTTGCTGTCACTGTTGCTATTGCCACAGCTGCTTTACACCACAAATCTGATACCAAAAAGGGAGAATCATGAGTAATGAATCAATAAATCCTATTGGCTCTTGCTTGTCTACCACCTCTGCCAAAGGAAGACAGATGGTCGCTGTTTTTGTATTAGTCAGGGTCTAGCAAAAAGCACAGTAGTTACCTGAGACATAACTTAACATAAATATTTTAAAGCAAAGTCTAAAGTTGTTAACAGAGTAACTCAAAAGGAAAAAACCCCACAAAAATCATAAAATATAGAAATAGTAATCTCAGGAAGCAGTGACCATTCCTAGGTCAAGATGAACAAAGAGGAGGCTGGAATTACTAAAATTTAAAAGCTTTAAGGAAGAGATTTATAGAATTGAAACTCAGACATCTGAAGAGATGGAGCTCGTTGGCTGGTTCCTGGTTTCTCGACAGAGTAATGAGGCTATTTCTGGAAGTTTCGGAAATAAAATCCAAACCAGATTCAACTGTTGCTAAGGAAAGGAAACACCTCAGCTGGGCGTAGAAACAGTGCCAGGGTGCTTGTGTAGGAAGGAGTTAATAGAGCAGATCTGATGTTACTCTTTGAAGAACTTGCTTGGGAGGGTGGCATATGGAAACTTGACTTTGGAACTTTCCCTATTACTAAATAATAAGACTGTTTTGCATGCCTTGGGCACTAAACCCTGCTGTACCAGCTTATCTAAATTGTTTGTGCAAACAATGTGATTCGTAGTAAATACCTGCTTTTCTTCTGGGAGTCTGGAACTTTGGAAATCATGGCTGGTTGTGTAGGGAGAAAGTGCCAATGTCACCAGCCCCCAGTGAAAATCTTGGACTCAGAGTGACATCAGTATGATGACAGCAGAAGACATTTCTTGTTTTTGTTCCTCATTTGAACAACAAGAATTCACCATCATCCACAGCCAGAGTGCCTTTGTGGGAGCCGTGGAGTCCAGCACCATGTGCCAAGGAATATGGGCAAGAGTCAGGCCTAACTGCATTGGCCAATAGGCAGACAGACATTGCTCCGAGTTGTGGACTCTGCAGTGATTCATGACCTACCTCTTGTCCTTCATTTGTTGTCCAGGAACTCTTGGAAAACACTGTATTAGACAATCACCCATGGACAAGAGGGATTTTGTGGAAGTCCAGGCTTCCTGAGAAGTCCCAGCACATTGTTGGAGCAAAACGATACCTGTCTGGATACAAGGAGAGGGTAAAAGGAATTGTGCTGCTTTACCTAAATTCCTCATCCCCCAGGTTGACACATCTCAGAGCCCAGAGAGATTTTCTTGGCCCATGATTTGTCCCACATGGGAAAGGAAGAGCATGTGAGACAACATCCAGCTTCCCCAGGATGGTGGCAAGGAGCTCATTTCTCTCTGGCCCCTTCTAGATTACTGAATCCCGAGCTACATGACTGGAGGGTGGAAAAAGGCTGGGAGAGGAATGCATAGGACTCTTGGAGGGCATAAAAGGACATGGATCCTACTAATTGCATCATAGACTCCATCAAAAAGCCCATGCATGATCTCCTGAAGTTAGTAACGTGAAAAAATATGAAGATATAAAACACACTGGTAATGGTAAATATAAAATCAAATTTAGAACATTCTAATACTGTAATATGGTGGAATGTTAAACACTCAACTCTAGTACACTCAACACTAGTACAAAGGTTAAAGAGTAAGAGTATTAAAAATAACTATAGCTACAATAATTTGTTAATAAATACACAATATGAAAAAAAGGTAAGTTATGGCATCAAAAACAAAAAAAGGAGTGAATGTGTAAAGTTTTTGTATGCAATAGAAGTTAAGTTGTTACCAGCATAAAATAGACTGTGATATTTACAAGATGTTTTATGTAAGCCTCAGGGAAACCGCAAAGCAAAAATCTACAATAGATTCACAAAAGATAAAGGGAAGGGAATCAAAGCATACATCTGCAGAAAATCTACAAAGGAGGACAGCAAGAGAGGAAGAAAGGAATAAGGGAACTATAAAACATCCAGAAGACAATTAATAAGATGTTATTAGTAAGTTCTCACCTATCAATAATTTGCTAAATATAAATGGATTGAATTATTCAATCATAAGACATAGAGTGGCTGGATGCACTTAAGAAAAAAAGACCTGACCATATGCTACCTACAAGAGACTCACTTAAGCTTTAAGGACACACATAAGCTCAAAGTGAAGAATGGCAAAGAATATTCTGTGCAAGTGGAAACCCAAAGAGGGCAAGGACAGCTATATTCTTCTTTTTTTAATGTTTATTTATTTTTGAGATAGAGAGAGACAGAGCATGTGTGGGGGAGGGGCAGAGAGAGAGGGAGACACAGAATCCGAAGCAGGCTCCAGGCTCTGAGCTGTCAGCACAGTGCCCGACGCGGGGCTCAAACTCACGGGCCGCGAGATCATGACCTAAGCCGAAGTCGGATGCTCAACCGACTGAGCCACCCAGGCGCCCCGTGACAGCTATATTCTTATCAGACAAAATAGACTTTAAGCCAAAAATGGTAACAAGTGACAAAGAGGGTCATAATAAGGGGGTCGATTCATCAAAAGGATGTAATGATCATAAATATATATGCACCCAACATTGGAGTACCTAAATATATTCAATAAATACCAAGAGCTATGAAGGGAGAAGTATACAATAATGCAATAATAGTAGAGGACTTCGGTACCCCACTTTCGAAAATGGGTAGATCATTCAGACAAGAAAAATAAGTAAATATTGCACTTGAACCATACTTTAGACTAAATGGACCTAACAAACATATACAAACCACTTCATTAAGTAGCAGCAGAATACACATTCTTCTCAAGTGCACACAGAATATTCTCTAGAACAGATCATATCCTGAAATACCGTTCATTTTTCTTTAATATTTTTTGTCTCTTTTCTTCGAAGAGGGTAATTTATACTGATTTATTTTCAGGTTCACTATTTTTTCTTCTGCCATGTCTAATTTTGCTATCAAGCCAATCTAGGAAAGCTTGTATTTTAATAACCATAATTTTCTAGAATTTCTGTTTAGAGTATCTGCCAACTCATTGATATTTTCCCTTAATTTTAACCATATTTATTATTTTTGAACATATTTATAATAGCTACCTTGAAATTCTTGTCTGTTAATCCAACATCTGAGACAACTCAGAGTCTGTTTATTGACTGAGTATAAATTCATGCATTCTTCGATGTTTTGGTTTTTTTTTCTATATAGATGAATTTGGGGTTAAAATGTGCATATTATAGATAATACATTGCAGCCACTCTAGATTCATTATATTCTTCTAAAGTTTGGATTTTTTCTTTTATTTCTGGATTAGTTGCCAGGAATCAATCTACAATTTTTTTCCTACTCCCCAATTTTTCATGATAAACAACTGCCTATCTATCTACTCTATGTCTTCCCACTGCTTCTTTTTCAGTCTACTCCTCTCTTGCTCAGAGATTAGAATCACCTCTCTGTTGTTTTCTTATTTCCAGGGGTTTTCCTAATTTTCACCTGTTTTGCAAGTTTTGCCTTAACCTAGTTTTGACACTTGAGGAGTTTTGCTACCCAGGCTACACATGATTGGACAATGCATTCAGTAAAGAAAAGCATCAAGGGGCGCCTGGGTGACTCAGTTGGTTAAACGTCGGACTTCGGCTCAGATCATGATCTCACGGTTTGTGGGTTCAAGCCCCGTGTAGGGCTCTGTGCAGACAGCTCTGATCCTGGAGCCTGCTTCGATTCTGTGTTTCCCTCTCTCTCTGCCCTTCCCCTGCTCATGCTCTGTCTCTCAAAAATAAATAAACGTTTTTTTTGTTTTGTTTTGTTTTGTTTTGTTTTGTTTTTTAAAGAGAAAAGTGGGGCACCTGGGTGGCTCAGTAGGTTGAGCAGCTGACTTGGGCTCAGGTCATGATTTCACGGTCTGTGGGTTCAAGCCCTGCATTGGGCTCTGTGCTGACACTCTGATCCTGGAGCCTGCTTCGGATTCTGTGTTTCCCTCTCTCTTTGCCCTTCCCCTGCTCATGCACTGTCTCTCTGTCTGTCAAAAATAAATAAACGTTAAAAAAAATAAAAAGAGAAAAGCATCAAATTCACAAATATGGATCCACGCCATTTTATCTTCAGACAGTAGATTTCTCTCTAGTTTCTGCCAACTTTTCCACAACCATCCCTCTGCTCTTCAAATACGTGAATAGTGCCAAAGATTTGGCAGCTTGTGCTCTGAATGGGGTACCACTCCTTCCTACGTGTTCCCATAACTCCCTTCCTATGCTTGCTTCCTTATTTAAGAACCATGGAACTTTATGCCTGGAAAGTATCTTAGAAAAAGTATAACCACCCCATTTTAGAAGCTCTAGAAGCCTCAGAAGGTAAGATGAGCCACCCAGGGTCACAGAACCAATGAGTTGTGATGCCTGTGATGCCTGCACCCGTAGCTCTGGATGGTTCTAATACAGTTGGATAGTGCCAAAGAAATGAAAGATACCATCCCAACCTGAGGTATGCCCGTATTTTTTTTTAGAGAGATAACTGTACATAGTAAAGTGAATTGCGAACAATTACAAAAGCAACTAAGCTTTAGTTTAAAATAGTATAATACTAACTAAATATAGACAGGAGAGTTGTAGGGCTACAAGCTCAGGCAAACTTAATGTATATTATGTGGCCTTAAAACCCTAGCAAAGGGGAAAATTTTAATACATCAGAAATCCATGTAGTATTACTGTATTTCTTCAGACTACGAATTCACAGTGCCAGGAAATACATCATTTCTATTCCACTGGTAAGTGTCAGAAGGGCTTTTGAAATTTTGGCAAGTTAAATTTTTTTTAAGTGCTTGGCTTTCTGTGGCTTTCTCTATTATGAATCCTCTACAAATCTTCTGTGATAGAACATTGGATCACATTTCTAGGTATGTAAGATATAAGAACTAATTTTTAGGAAACTTTAGCTTCTTCTTCATGCTCGTACCTTTGGGCCTATTAATAGGAAAGGCATCACTTAAATACATCAGAAATCCATACAGTATTACTGTATTTCTTCAGACTACGAATGCACAGTGCCAGTAAATTCATCATTTCTAGAATATTCTAATGCATTATGAAAACTCTTACTTGTGTATGAAGAACAAAAATTTGTTCTATTTATTTGTTCCATGTAGCCTACTTTTTATGATGAAATGACTTAGGCACAGAGTTAAAATGTGCTACTAAAATAATCTGAATTGATGAATTAAATAAGGAAGAAAATAAGTAAAAAAATACTATGTAACTTTATGTTAACATTTAATATTTATTAATTTGAAGGATATAGTATAATTTTATTTAAGATTAAATTTACATGCAAGGCCAGTTGCTATTTTTACATTTATTTTTTGCTTACAACCTTTCGATGGCTTATAATATGAATCAGTTTAAAGTAATTACCACATTGTAAAAACAGTGCTTTTCAAATTCCAGGAGCAATTAAATTTGTGTTATTGAATCAAATCATTTATTTGAATAAGAATCTTTATAGATTAAGAATTCAATTTTCCAACCCTTTTGCAAAATTCTTCAGATAGATGGCAAGCAGGCAGCATTGTTACCTTTCTCAAGTGGTCCAAAAAAATCGTTTGACTCACAGAAATGAAAGTAGTCTACCATCTTCTCCAAAAGAAAGGAAGCATTTTAAAGCCAGAAGAAGTGATGTTTTGGGGCTGAGAGACTCATTGAACCAAAAGCCTTCTCCGAAGTGTCATTTTTAAACAGGTAGAGTGTTGTGGAGATATTTACATAGTGGGTCTTCAAATGGCCACGAACTTATTTAGGTAAATGCTTACTGTGATTAATATTTATTGCCTGGGAAGCAAAGCATGGTTCTGAAGTGGATAAGCTTTCCTCTAATCTGGTCCGGAAATCAGAAATGAGTTTGTTGATAGCGGTTATGCTCAAGTGTTACTTGTTAGGAGCAAAAGACAAATATTATGCTCAAAAGTATTTAGGGGGAACTTTATTTTGCTTTTGACAATTAATAGTTAAATTGAAAACAAGGTTAGGCAGATCCAAGAAACTAATTTGATGCAATCTTTCCCAAAAGAGCCATAATTGCTATGCCTATTGGCTTGGCTGTGGCCATTGGTTTAGGAATATGTTTCTTGAATATACACATTTCAAAGATCTTACTTTCTGAAAGTGCAGAAAGCTAATTATATCGTGAGACTAAAGAAGCCAAAAAAGGGCTCCTTAAGATACTAAATCCAATATCTTATACACTGCCTCCTCTACTTGCTTCCTATGACAGTGGGTCTGTGGTTTTAACCAACCACCCTCTATACATGACATGGAATATTATGTAGATATATGCAAATATTAATGTGGGAAGTAGATTAGTTTATAAAACTGACTGAGAACCTGAAGATCTGAGACACAAAACAGAAACATTTTCATGAAGCATAAAGCGAGCCAAGGAAAACCAAGCCTAGATGATGTACGTGGCCTGGGTGGTAAGTATTCCTGGAAGAGAGAGGAGAAAGGGAAGATACTAAAGATGAATGGCATAGTGTTTCATCTTGAGTTTGTAGAAAAGGATATTTGGATAAAGGTAGCTCACCCTAAACAGACATGTTGAGGGAGGACTGGGTGGCTCAGTCAGTTAAGCATCCAACTTTGGCTCAGGTCATGATCTTGCAGCTTGTGAGCTCGAGCCCCACATCGGGCTCTGTGCTGGCAGCTCAGAGCCTGGAGCCTGCTTTGGATTCTGTGTCTCCCTCTCTCTCTGCCCCTCCCCTGCTTGTGCTCTATTTCTTTCAAAAATAAATAAACAGTTAAAAAAATTTTTTTAAGTAAAGCCATGTTGATATCACTCAATGGAAGTCAAGAAACTGACTGCAAAGACATATATATGATATAAGTACATATATTATTGATTATATATGTACCTATATAAGTAAAAATAAATAATATATATGTATCTTTATCATATAAGTAATAATAAATCACATATATGTACTTATATATTACATATATCTGAGATAATTTTTTATTGTAATGACTAAAAATGTCACTTGGAAATAAAGGGCATGTACAGAAATGGGTTGAAAACACAATGGTTGGAAAGGAAGTGACTATAAATACAGCAATCTACACATTATATATCTCAGAGGAACAAACTTCCATACACACAGGTTTCATAATACCAGAAGGTCTATTTGTTTATAGTATTAAAAAACATCTAGAATTAGCTACAGAGATATGTATGCATATGATATATGAGATATATATATATATATATATATACAGCTTGATTAATATAAAAATGATATATATTATCTTAAAAAAATTCTTACCCACTCTGTGCTACAGATAAATTAATTTCATTCTTTTTGTAGAAATTTTCATTTTATTTTGGTAGCATTTTATATTTCATTATATATGTATATATATATTTGGTATTATATAGATATACTATATCTGTAAGAGTAAATTCTTTGTATTTGAATATGTAGCACCTCTTCTTTTTTTTTTGCAAGTCAAACTGACAAAAAACTAAACCCACAGATTTTTGTGGTGGATCATATTTCTTACATTAATTTCACAGGTAATAGTTTTTTAGTTGGAGTTCGAGTAACATACTACTTATGTCAATGTAGAAATCACTACTGTGAACTTCTGATATGGAAGATCTATAGAACCGACACGTGCAGCTTCAGTTTTTAAAATGGCCTCTGTGCAGCATACCGCTAGTCCCAAATGGAGACCAAGAAAGCAAGGTCATTTTAAATCTCTACGTACATCTTGCTTTCCTGGCTTAACACTAATCACTCACTGCGTCCTGCATATCGGAAGAGAGAAGATGAAGGATATAGAAGAACGCACTTTGAAAACATGTACTCAATGTTCCATATCGAAAAGCCCCCAGGGGATTAAACAATCAGAAAGCCCTACATCATTTGCATTTTAATGGATAAAAATAAGAGTTGAAACATTTTTTTACACTTAAACTACCGTGAAAAATCTTGTGTAGTTAATAGGACTGAAGTGGTGGGGAGGCGGAGGAAGAAACAGAGACTCTATGAAATTTAAGGAAAATTCATTTCCTTTACAGAACTGGAGCCGGGCTGATTAAGTCAAAGTGCCTGACTCTGCTAGAGACACATTTTCCTAATGAAAAGTACTGTACCTTCAGACCTTTCACATTTTCCATGAATAGATGTCATTACTCATTATCACATTTATCATTACTTGTAAAACAATGAGGTGGCAGCAGGGGGAAAAGGACTAAAATAGAGTTGAAAAAAATTCCATACTGGCTTCCGTAATTTAAATGAAGGCTTTTGTGAAAAAGCAAAAACAACCTTCATGCTTACTCCCTCATACCTTTGGAAAAGTGGTATAATGTGGGGGGCCAATTTTAGGAAAAGAAGAGTGACCACAGTTACTCTTTGCTCTCCTCTAAACATGAATTAGAAATGATAAAGAGCTTGACTGGTATAATTCTGAAATAGACAATGAGTTGTTTAAGTGATAATTACTGAATCTATTTTATAGAAACCCATTTACAGGTATCTCTTTAATCTTAGGAAAAAATCTTTATAAATATTGAATCGTGCTACCACATGTACAAATTTCTTTCAAATTATGGACTCTAACTAACTTCACAGGAACTCTTTGGTATTAATTGGCTTTAAGATTTAATCAACTAAAGACATCATTTATTAATTCCAATTTGAAAGGCCGGGAAAAAAGAGTATCACCTTATTATCTTTAGTCTAAGTTCTTTAAACGTTCATATGGGTTAGACATCGAACGCAAAAGGTCCCCGCGAGCCTTACGAGTTTCTCTGATTCAAAGAACAGGATTTATCAATGGGAAGCTGCGGCAGATTTTAGAGTAAACTCTCACTGCCCAGCTAGAGAATAAAAAAGGTTTGACTAGTTTTGAAACAAAGACAGAATGGCCACTTGTTGGATTCTTTGTGTAGAAGGTAGGAAGAGGGATGTAAACTCTAGATTACTATCAAGTTCAAGCAACTCCACATTCCCAATAAATAAATGTTGACCATGTTCTTCAAATACCAAACTGTGGCGAAATGATGAAGAGGCCCTTAAGTGTACCATCTTGAATGATGAAGAAGGGTAGAAGGCCCTATAGATTGAAAATCCCATAGCTGGCTGGATGCCAGGAGATCTAACAAGACCCCATTCAGAATACGCCGAGATTTTCAGATGTGATTATTGTATGTTACTTGCCACTAGCTGCTCAAGATTATGAATTGTACTTGAGGCATTACAGAAGCCGAGGATGAATTGTACTCATAAACAGCAAACATTATAAATCAGTAGATCTATTTTCCACTTAGGATATTGGATACCCTTAACTCATGGGGTTGATATGTGTAAAATAGGCAAATAAAGGTTGGCAAATATTGTGGAAATGGCATTGCTGGCTGCCGTTGACAAGATTTATTATTAGAAATAACCATATTTACAATGTAGGACATTGTTATTTCATGAGACCCGGTTTCAGAAATGTGTTCTTTCTGACTTTCTGAAGTTTTTGATGTCTACTTTCTCTTTCCTACCTACTCTAATTTATCTGTTGTTATTTAATACTCAATAAAAATATGATAAATGAAATGTTCAGCTTGTATTCTCCAATTATTCAATTATTTAGAAGGATGAATGGAGACAGGAAGTTAAAGTTTTTAGCAATCATTCTTTTTAAAAAAATTTTTTTTTAATGTCTTATTTATTTTTGAGAGACATAGAGACAGAGTGTAAGCAGGGGAAGGGCAGAGAGAGAGGGAGACACAAAATCTGAAGCACACTCCAGGCTCTGAGCTGTCAGCACAGAACCCAATGTGGGGCTTGAACTCACAGACGGTGAGATCATGACCTGAGCTGAAGTCGGCCACTTAACCAACTGAGCCACCCAGACACCCCCATCCTTTTATTTTTTTAATGTTTATTTATTTTTGTGAGACATGGAGACAGAGTATGAGCAGGGGAAGGGCAGAGAGAGAGGGAGACACAGAATCTGAAGCAGGGTCCAGGCTCTGAGCCACCAGCACAGAACCCGATGTGGGGCTTGAATTCACAGACCGTGAGATCATGACCTGAGCCGAAGTCAGACACCAAACTGACTGAGCCACCCAGGTGCCCCACAATCATTCTTAACAGAGAAAGACTATATTGCGTTCTTTTGTGACAATCTTAAGCGTTATTGGAGTTAAAGCTACACAAGTTAGGAGCTTTTGTTTTTCTTTGTACTCATACCACCCACACAGTCGAGTTAGAAGACCTCGTGTTACAATTATGGGGTTACCAGAAGGTGGAGCAGTAATGCAGATCATCTTTCTCTTTCCCGTTTTGACCACAAAGTCTGGTAACCACCAAAAAATGGCAGGTCTCTTGATTGTTTATCACACTCCAGCTTTGGGAAACCTTAAACCATTGGGACTATGAATTCATAAATTGTGTAAAAGCAATATTTACTATATTGGCATTGTCTTTAATGTCCGTTTCCCCTCAAAATATGGAAGTGTTGGCCCAGGAGAAAAATCACCTTCCTCAGTCTAGAGCCAATTCTTTCTCTTTTTTTAAGTTTTTATTTATTTCAAGAAAGAAAGAGAGGGAGAGAGAGAAGGGGGGGAGCACACAAGTAGGGAAGGGGCAGAGAGAGAGAGAGAGTGGAAGAGAGAGAGAGAATCCCAAGCAGGCTCTGGAGCACCAGTGCAAAGCCTGTTGTGGGACTCGAACTCATGAATCGCGAGATCATGACCTAAGCTGAAGTTGGACACTTAAACGACTGAGCCACTCAGGCGCCCCAGTCTAAGGCCATCTCTGCATATCAAATAGAAAGAAACTTATATCTGTATTATTTAGCCAGAAATTTCAACGGGAAACAAAAAAAAACCCATCCTATGTATGCACTAATTTTTTAGGGAAAAACACTACAAAAGTAAACTTGAATAACCTCCCTGCTAATCACAATTAACCCAAAACTGCTAAAAGAAGGGTTAAAAATATAGCGGGACCTGCTTGTGTTTGCATGGTTTATTGTTTTTCTCAAACACCTGGCACATTTCCTGGCAGAGTACCAGGCTGTATCCATTCATTCATTTAATAAGTATTCGCTGAGGATCTTCTCTGATCTGGGACCTGTGTAAAGTTAGTGAAATGCACTTTTATGTAAGAACAGTCGTGCTTTATTCCTTCATGGAGCTTACAGTCTAGTGGAAGAAACAGATGGATAAAATATTCATACCAATAAATATATATAAAATTATATCTCTGTGTAAAATTATAATGTGTTAAGTACTATAGGTGGAATGGTTTATAATGCTTATGTTTATAGAAAGTATAAAATAGGGAAATTTAATCTATTTGGAGGACATTGGAAAGGTTTTTTGAGGAAGCAAGTGAAAGTGGAAGAAGGAGCCCCTTAATTTTGTTACATTCTAATGAATGTGATGTACATTCTAATGAAATTGATGCAGATTGAAGGAGAAGTTTAAGTATATGAGAAAGGAGACGACAATTTTATTAAGATAAGATGTAAAAAGATAGAGTGGTAACTATTTGGATATTTTGAGTTTGAGGTGTCTAGAATACCCAGCAAGGAGGAATTGGAGAGGTAGGTCTGAGGCTTAGCAGAAAAGTCTCAGCTGTAGAAAGTAATTTAGAGAATCTTTAGTATATGAATTATAGTTAAAAGACTTTGGAATTACCTCAGGAAAAATGAATTATATGACTGACTGTCCAAGTAATGTCCCCTCTCCAACTTTTATCTATATCGTAATCCCTGGAATCTGTGACTATCAGCTAATGGCAAAAGAGATTTTGTAGACATGATTAAATTAAGATTCTTTAAGTTTAATATTAAAACTAAGATTATCCTGGTGAGCCCGATATAATGCTCCTTATAAGAGAGACTCGGGGGAAATCAAAGTCAAGAGAAAGCAATGTGATTATTGAAACAGAGATTGAAGTATTGCTCTTTGAAGATGGAGGAAAGAACCACAAGTTAAGAAACACAGGTGGCCACTAGAAACTGGGAAAGGAAAGAAAACCAATTCTTCCCTCAGAAAATCCAGAAGAAACCAACCTTTCTAACACCTTGACTTTAGCTCAGTGAAACTGGTTTTGGACTTCTGATCTCCATTAACTATAAAAGAATAAATTTATGTTTTAAGTTTGTGATGATTTTATTATAGCAATAAAAGGAAACTAATATATATGGAGAGGGAAGAAGAGTGCAGAAGATAAGATCTTAGGCAAGACTCACCTCTAGGAATAATGGTAGGAGAATGTTCTAGTGCAGAAGACCCTAGGAAACAACACCAAGAAAAGGTGGACTCACAGAAACCAAGGGAGCAAATATTTCTCGGAAAATGGAGCTGTTGGTAAGAGGTGATTAGAATCATAGAATCACCTAATAATAGGGGATTAGGATCTACTGGATAGGGAAGAAAGGTGGAGCCAAGGGGATGACAGGTTAGAGAAAGGCAGAGGCCGGAGATGGAAGACTAAGAATGGTGGGAGCCTGGATGGATAGGGTTGTTGTGATCTGAGGAGAATATTGGAGTTGAAGACGGTGGAGGCAGGTGCTGATTCAGCATAGAAATGTAGAGAAGAGGGGCTCCTGGGCAGCTCAGTGGGTTAAGCATCCGACTTTAGTTCAGGTCACGATCTCATGGCTCGTGAGCCCCAGGTTGGGCTCTGTGCTGACAGCCCAGAGCCTGGAGCCTGTTTCGGATTCTGCATCTTCTCTCTCTCTCTGCCCCTCTCCCACTCATGCTCTGTGTTCTCTCTGTCTCTCAAAAAATGAATAAATGTTAAAAAAAAAAAAAAGAAATGTAGAGAAGACTGGAGATGAGCTGATCCATCGGTTCTGACCTTCAGAATAACGGTGGGTCTTAGAGCTGAAAGAAAAGACTGGCCATTAAGTGCCTGATTTACTGAATTTGTGTTCTCACTGAGTCATTTAACAGAGTGCAGCAACTGCAAAGAGTTTTCTTCTGCTTTTAAGCGATATATTCATCCTTTTTTTTTTTTTTTTTTTGAAATGGAATCTTATCTTTTCATCTTGCTTACCTGTGGATGGCTGGGTTCAAATACTTAATTTCCCTTAAAAATCAAAGTGCCCAACACTACACTGCATTTTTTGGATCCCTCCTTTTGTTTTTCCTAGCTAGAGTCTAAAAGGTGAATATTTCATGTTCTGGTCAATTTTCTGTAGCCAGATGGTTGGGAGGAGGGGAGGTGGTCATGCATACGGGATAGCTCAGATGAAGCGTCATGGAATCTTTGTTAGAACTCGGGGCTCTCCCCTCTCCTCTGCCCTCTGCCCTGGCTTTGTTCTACAGTAAGTCTACCTAGTGGAAGATACCATAGGGCAGGATCCTTTCACTGTGTAACCCTGGAGCTTTTACTTCTGTCAGAGGTACTCTGTAATTCCTTTCTCCTGGCTTCACTCACTTTTCCTCTTCCCCTGGAGCACTTTCCACTAGTGCTCACTCAAAAGAAAAAGCTTGAGGGGCGCCTGGGTGGCTCAGTCGGTCGAGCGTCCGACTTCGGCTCAGGTCATGATCTCCCGGTCTGTGAGTTCGAGCCCCGCGTCGGGCTCTGTGCTGACAGCTCAGAGCCTGGAGCCTGCTTCACATTCTGTGTCTCCCTCTCTCTCTGCCCCTCCCCCCTCATGCTCTGTGTCTCAAAAATAAATAAACATTAAAAAAGATTAAAGAAAAAGAAAAAGATCGAATTTTCTTTACACCATTTATATGGTATTAGGGAGAACTTGCAGGCTCTTTCTAAGGATGAGGGCATGGCTGGGGGCTGATCTGTTTTTGTGCATTTTTCCTTCCCCTCTGGAAACATTTGTTTCTTTCTTTGTACTAGTTTATTAGATTGGATTATGTTATTTTCTTGTTCTTGTTCGTGGCTGTGGGTGAACATTTTTGATTGGGTTTTATATTTTTGTTTTGTTTTGTCTTTATTTTTATTTATTAAATTCCATGGGAGAGAAATTAAATGATGCAGTTGTAATCTACCACCTCAACCTGGATGCTTACAAACAGCATTTCTCGGGTTACATATATTTATTATTTAGAAAAGGAAGTCAGTCTACAAAAATTATATTTCAGATGCAGGATTAATTATTTTTATGAAGTTGAATTTATTATAGATACAGCTAGAACTAACTTGTATTTTTAATTTCCTTAAAGTGCCTTGATTGTGTAGTGATAGGAGCAGTAAAAATCAAATATAAATAAATACTTGCTCCTGACAAGTAATTTATAAATATTTTACATGTACTGTGACCATATTCATTTATGTACAGATAATACATAGTCAGACTATCTCTACAAATAAAAATGCTGACCACACAAAGTTGTAATTCATAGGTATTACATGTCTCTTCTCTCTCGGGTTATATTCATCTGCATCCCTTCCCATAATTATTTCCTTAACTCATGGCTGTCAGTTCTGCTTTAAGACAAAAGCCAAGGAAATGTAGTGTTTGAGTTTGTGCCAGTAAGTTTTTCTGCCTTGGAGAAAATAATATATCTAACTGTATATTACGGTTTTTATCATTCTGATGTTCTAAGTTAGAAACAATTGTCTATTCTTGCTGAACTTTACATAAGCATATGTGAAGTGAGAAGCTAAGAAGAGAGGCTATAATCACAATATTGCATTAAAAGAATAAATGGCAAGGGGGTCCCTGGGTGGCTCAGTCAGTGAAGCATCCGACTTTGGCTCAGGTCATGATCTCCCAGTTCCTAGGTTTGAGCCCTGCGTCAGGCTCTGTGCTGACAGCTCAGAGCCTGGAGCCTACTTCAGATTCTGTCTCCCTCTCTCTTTGCCCCTCTCCTGCTATGCTTTGTCTCTGTCTCTCTCAAAAATAAATACTAAAACATTTTTTAAAATTAAAGAAAAAATAAATGCCAAGGGGTGCCTGAGTGGTTAAGCCTCTGGCTCATGGGTTTGGCTCAGGTCATGATCTCCAGGTTTGTGGGTTTGAGTTTCTCCCCTGGGCTCTGTGCTGACAGCATGGAACCTGCTTGGGATTCTGTCAACCAGTACCTCTGTAATCTCTCTGAAATATTTTTGTATGCTCAAGTTACTTATGTAATGTTTTGCAAAACAGAGCCGTTGTAAAGATGTTAACTTGGGTGCTATATATTGTCACTGGAGAATTGATTTGAGTTTTCAATAACCTCTGCTTTATAAAGCTACAGAGAACTATATGTTGAAGTGTTTGTCAGCCCTCTTCTCTCTGCCCCCACTACCATAAACTTGTAGATGTCTCATTATATTGTGACTGACATAGTCTCCAATTTTCTCCAGGTTAATTCTAAATAACTGAGTGGTAAATTCATGGAATTTAAGCTGGTAAAATAATTAAGTGTTGTTTCATGGCCAACTTCGCAGTCCATTGGGGCAAAAATTAGAATGGCTGCATCACAAAGAAATGGAACAATTAATTTGGTCCTACTTATTAATTGAGCAACTACTTCTGTAATTGGGTAGGTATCTCATTAAATAGTCAATGAAATCACCTTGGGCATCATCTTACTCCTAAATGGGATGTAGACATTGACTACTAGATTAGGAAATTGTTCTGCATTTTGTTTGGGGAGTTTGTAGTCAGTAAAATTTCTTAGCACTTCAGCGAAAGTTTAATTATTCATCTTAGCTGAATTGCCGTAGTATTTCACCAGGAAGCTTCTACTGACCATCTCTTTAATAGGACTTAAATAAACATTGTTACATGGTATATGAAAACCTCTCTGGTTCACCCATTTGTCACTTTGAGCATATTACTTTCTAATATTGTTATTAAGATACAATATGCATAAATTGTAAGTGTATATAGGTTTGATGGAATCTTACATGTTTATACATTCATGTTCTCATCAAGGTGTTTAACACTTCCAGCAACCCAGAAAAATTACCTATTTTGTACTACCTCTGAACTTTGGAGAATCATGTGCAATGTTTTTTTGTTTTGTTTTGTTTTGTTTTGTTTTGTTTCTAACTCATAGGTAATTGTGAAAGCAAATGAAGAAAGTTTAAGTGTCATTGGAAAACTGTAAAATCCTATGAAACGAGAAAGCCTTGCAGGAGTAGTAGTAATAGTTATGAAAGGTTTCCACTAACCAGGAGATCATTCCTTTGCACTTTGTCTTCCTTATTATGTCTAAACCTGAAACTCCTGATGGCTTAGCCCTCGGCAGATTAAATCTTTCAAAGCTGTTTTTTTTTAAAATGAAAATGATATCAAGGCAGTCAAAATTATTACAACAGACATAGTTTATTAATGTTTCATTTATACTTGAGTGTAAGCAGTTCAAAATACTTACTGAAGCCAACTTGTATGTGCATTTGTATGTATGTGTAAACAAAACATTATTACTAACATATGTAAAATGGGGTGCCTAGGTTGATTAGTTGGTTGAGCGTCTGACTCTTGGTTTTGGCTCAGGTCATGATCTCCTGGTTCGTGAATTCGAGTCCTCCATTGGGCTCTCTGTGCTGACAGCATGGAGCCTGCTTGGGATTCTCTCTCTCCCCCTCTCTGCCCCTCCCCTGCTCACTTTTTCTCCCAAAATAAATAAATAAACTAAAAAAAAAATAAAGTATGTAAAATGATTAACATCCACAGGTCACAGGCTAAGCAGTAGATTTCTGTGTTTAATGAAACTGACACACTCAATTAAAGTAAAAACAAAACAAAAGAAAGTGAGGGAAACCAATCGTTGCTATTTTCTTGAAGGGCCAAAACCATGTTACAACAATGATATATTTTTTTAAGTTTCTGGTTTTTTTAACCAGGGCTGATTATCAGCATTAACATTAAAAACAAAATTCTCTGAAGAGAATCTGAGTAACTAGAACAAATCAACATGTTTGAAACACTAGAAAAAAGTATAATTTTTTGGGGTGATTGAGTATCGACTTGGATTATTGGTATTCATTTTCTTCTTACGTGACCTAGTCTTTCATTTACATGAATACGCAAACCTGCAATTTATTTTTTATGAGTTTATTTCCTTTACTGTGGTCTATTATTTTGCCTCTCTGTAAGAAAAGTTGTCCCTTCAGCCTCAACAGAGCTTTCATCTATTTGGTGGCGTCAGCTGATGCTTCTCGGATAGTCATCAATATTCCTCTGGGAGCTGCAGCTAATGCCAGAAGTGACACTGCTGTGTCTACAGCTCATCCAGGGACACAGGTTGTCCACAATTAGATTTATTCACTTTAGCTTTTCTCTTTCGGGGAAGCGCCTGCGTGGCTTGGTTGGTTAAGCGTCTGATTTTTGATCTCGGTTCAGGTCACAATCTCAGGGTTTGTGACATCCAGCCTCACATCCAGTCAGCACTGACAGCATCAAGCCTGCTTGGGATATTCTCTCTTCCTCTGTCTCTGCTCCTCCTCCTCTCTCTCTCTCTCTCTCTCAAAATAAATAAGTAAACTTAAAAAATTAAAAAAAAAACTTTCCTTTTTTTTGTGATGTTCCTAATCCTTCTCAAACTCTTCCTAAAATTTGAAGAAAAAGGAATCCTTCCAAATTCATTTTATGAGACCAGCACTATCCCGCTACACAAACCAGACAAGAACAATAAAAAAAAAGTTAGAGGCCAATGTCTCTGATGAATATAAGTGTATAAGTCTTCAAAAATATTAGAAAACTGAATTCAATAATACATTAAAAGGATGATACACCATGATCAAGTGGGATTTATTCCAGGGATATAAAGATGGCTTAACATCTGCAGATCATTCAATATGATTCATCACATTAACGAAAAGAAAGATAAAAACCATATAATCATCTCAAGAGAGGTAGAAGAAGTGGTTGACAAAATTTGACATCCATTTATGATAAAACCTCTCAAGCGAGGATAGAGGAAAAATATCTCAACATCACACAGGTCACATATGACAAACTCACAGAATCTCAACAGTGAAAAGGTGAAATCTTCTCCTTTAAGATCAGAAACAATATAAAGATGCCCAGTCTCACCAAGTCCTAGCTATGGTAATTAGGCAAGAAAAAGAAATAAAAGGCATCTGCCAAGGAAAGAAAGAAGTAAAACTATCACTATTTGCAAACAATGTGATAATATAGAAAACCCTAAAGACCTTACCCAAAAACTCTTAGAATTAACAAATAAATTCAGTAAAGCTGTAGGATACAAAATTGATATATGGAAATTGATTGTATTTTTATATACTACTAATGAACTATCAGAAAGAGAAATTAAGAAAATAATCCCATTTACAATGGCATGAAAAAGAATAAAATGCCTAGAATAAATTTAATCAAGGAGGTAAAATAGTTGTACATTGAAAACTGTAAGGAATTGGTGAAAGAAGTTGAAGAAGATGTAAATAAATTGAAAGATAGTTTCTGCTCATGGATTGGAAGAATAAATTTTCTTAAAATGTTCATAGTATCCAAAGCAATCTATAAATTCAGTGTAATCCTTATCAAAATTCCAATGACATTTTTCACAGAACTAGAGCAAATAATTTTAAAATTTGTATGGAACAACGAAAGACCCTGAAGAGTCAAAGCAATTTGGAGAAAGAAGAACAAAGCTGGAAGTGTTACCTTCCCTGATTTCAAACTATACTGCAAAGTTATAGTAATCAAACAATATGGTATTGGCAGACCACAGGTATATAGATCAATGGAACAGAATAGAGAACCTAGAAATAAATGCATGTATATATGGATAATAATTTACTATAAAGAAGTCAAGAATATACAATAGGGAAAAGGTAATCTCTTCAACAAAATGTACTGGGAAAACTGGATGTGGTCGCATGAATAAAACTAAAATTGGACTCTTACCTTATACCATATACAAAAATCAACTCAAAATGGATTACAGACTTGAAAGTAAGACCTAAAACCACAAGACTCCTAGAAGAAAATATAGGCACTTAGCTCCTTGACATAGCTCTTGGCGATATACGTTTTTGGCTCTAATTCCAAAGGCAATGGCAACAAAAGCAAAAATAAACAAACACACAATACTACATCAAACTAAAAATCTTCTGCACAGTAAAAGAAACAATCAACAAAATAAAAAGGTAGTCTGAATGTGAGAAGATATTTTCAAATCATATATCAAATAACAGGCTGATATCCAAAATACATAAAGAACTGATAAGTCTCAATAGCAAATGAACAGACAGTCCAATCAAAAAATGGACAGAGGATCTGAATAGATATTTTTCCAAAGAAGATATTTACATGGCAAACAAGCACGTGAAAAGATGCTCAACATTACCAATTATCAGGGAAATGCAAATCAAAATCTCAATGAGTTATCATCACAAACCAGTCAGGATGGCTACTATCATAAAGACAATAAATAACTGGGGCATCTGGGTGGCTAAATCAGCTAAGCATCAGACTTCATTTCGGGTCATGATCTCACAGTTTGTGGGTTCAAGCCCCGCACTGGGCTCTGTGCTGACAGCTTAGAGCCTGGAGCCTGCTTTGGATTCTGTGTTTCCCTCTTTCTCTGCTCCTCCCCTGCTCTTGCTCTGGTCTCTCTCTCTCTCTCAAAAATAAATAAGTATTAAAAAATAAAAAAAAAGACAAAAAGAAGGATATGAGGATATGGAGAAAAAGGGACTCCTTGAGCACTGTTGGTGAGAATGTAAATTGGTGCAGCCACAGTGAAAAACAGTATGGAGATTCCTCAACAAAATTAAATATGGAACTACCATATAATCCAGCAATCCCACTTCTGAATATTTATCTGAAAAAAATAAAAATATTACTTTTAAAAGACGTGTGCACTTCTATGTTTATTGTGGCATTCCTTACAAATAGACAAGACATGGAAACGACCTGAGTGTCCGTCGACAGGTGAACAGATAAAGGAGATGAGGTAGAGATCCACAAGAGAACACTACTCAGCCATAAAGAAGAAAAAAAACTTGCTATTTATGACAACATGGATAAACCTTGAGGATATCATGTTAAGTGAAATAAGTCAGATAGAGAAAGTTGAATACCACATGAATTCACTTATGTGTGGAATTTAAAAAATGAAATGAAACAAAGTTCTTAAGTATGAAGAACAGAAGCTTGGTTACCAGAGAGGAAGGGAGTTGAGGGTAGGCAAAAACAGGTGACAGGTATCAATTGTATGGGAAGGGATGATAACTAGACTTCCTGTGGTCTCTTTGTAGTGTATGAAAATATCGAATTATTATCCAAATACCTGAAACTAATATAACGTTATATCCTTATTTTATCTATGTTTTTTAAAAAAGTTCCTGAATTGGACTAAAAATGGCTCTGAGTGTCCTGAGCCATGTAAAGTAACTTACATATTTAGAAAAGGATCATTGCTGTGGCAATCATAGTAAGCCTTACAGTTTTGAAACACAACAATTTTTACTGGGCTTTGTTAAAAATTCTGAATTTATTGGAGAAGGATGATCAAGTGTTTACAGGTAAAATATTTTAGTAATTGAAATTTGCTTTCAGCATGTGTGATAGGGAGGGCAGATAAAATAAAATTGGCAAGATGTTGACACCGGGAGTTCATTGAATTTTTCTCTCTACTGTTGATTACGTTCCAAAGTTTCCATAATCAAAAAGTGAGGAGGTCAATGAGTAGGATCTTATGATATGGATAACAGCACCTCTGGGTTCTAGGTACAATATAAACATTAACTAATGGAAAATCTCAGAAGAGATACATTCTTTAGTTATATTGTGCTCTTACATTTAATAAATAAAGAGTTATCAAATAAAATGCCTTTCTTTTTCTTAATTTTTTAAAAACTTTTTTTAAATTTATTTTTGAGAGACATAGAGACAGAGTATGAGCAGGGGAAGGGTAGAGAGAGAGGGAGACACAGAATCTGAAGCAGGCTCTCAGAGCCCGATGTGGGACTCAAACTCACAGACCATGATATCATGACCTGAGCCGAAGTCGGCCGCCCAACCGACTGAACCACCCAGGCGCCCCTAAAATGCCTTTCTTAGGATCACAGAGTTGGATTGAGGGTGTGTATCGAACATCTTCAACACGCCAGGTCAAATTCCGTGTCCTAACCATACTAGTATGAACAAGGCATATTGCAGTCCAGGGAGAAAGCCAGTCACATAGAAAGATAATCGTAAAACCATGTCATAAATGAGAGGGAAGTCCATAGTATTTTTTTTTTTAGGTGCTGTGAACTACATGAACAATAGCATGATGAATAAAAATAGCACATACTGCTGAAGGAAAAACAAGTGGTTGAAGGTTGCCAGAGTTTATTCAAGGTAGGAGGAAATGAGAGAGATGGAGAGGCAGGCAGTGAACATCCTGGAGGTGGTTTGAAGGTAGGGCGAGCTGGGTGTAGGGTAGACTTGAGCACACAACATTGGAAACAGGGAAGACGGAAAGGCATCTGTGGTAGTCCACCAGGCGAGAGACAAAGAGAACTCAAACTAGATCCATACTTCGGCAGGGAAGGAGAGGAAGGATGGGTGGGGGGGGTGCAGCCCAGGGTAGTATTAGAGCAATAGAGCCGTCCGAATTCTTTCCTTTCCCTACTTCTCTTCTCTCATCCTTCCTTCGTAAATCTTCTCCACCCCCTTTCTTTTCTTGGCCTTCTGTTACCGTCTCCTTTCTGTCACTTTTGTCCAGTCTTGTGTAAAGCTTAAATATTTTTAAAAATTTGTTTTGTATAGTTAATATATATATATATATATATATATATCCATATATATATATATGTCCATATATATATATATATATGTCCATATATATATATAACATATATATATATATGTCCATATATGGAACAGAACTAGAAATACAAAACATATGCAACTAAAAAAAAATTTCCTTTTTGCCTCCCTTGCTTCTCAGCTAGTTCTCAACTTCTTTCCTTGACAGCGACAGTCATTGTTACTTCGAAGGTTCTTGTGTAGTTGCTTCAGAGACATGTCATGCACTTACAACCATACATACATACTTGCGAAGACTTTTCAGAATAACTTGTGTGTGAAGACTTTGTGCGTACATACTTGACATATTAATTACCATGCGAGCTACACTGGATTAAAATCTTATCAATTAATTTGATGGGTCATTTGATTACATAGCGCCTTCATTTGATTACATGTTGGCCTTCTTTTGCATAAAAAAAAATGAGCTCACTGAGGATACTCACATGAATAATCTTCTTTGGAGGATGAAAAGGGTTAAATTAAACTATCTGAAACTTTCCCTTTCTAGTGGCTACGACTGCTAATCCAATGTCTATGTGGAATCTTGATTAACCTTCAAAAAACGTCAGAAAACTGTCTTTTCACATGTGAAGAGATTCGCTTATGTAACAACATGTTACCCTGCTAAAAATCTCTCTATCTTAACTGTCTCATTAGTGAGATCATAATTAATTGGTTTTAAGTTTTTCTTTTCAAGTCAAAGAGAAAACCTTTGATGCTTCCCCAGTGGTAGGTAGTGGCTTTTCCGTGTAGTAAACATTGCAGTTTCTATTTTCACCTTGGGTGCACTGCAGTGAAACCCTTCCTGTAATAGTTCCTGGAAGAGCCGAATATATGAGGCTTTCATAAATAAATATTAGTACATTAGTCTTCTTCCAGCCCAAGCCAGATTTTCCTGGCTGCTTCTTTCCCCAGGTGGCCAGAAGAATAGAATCCCTGATACCAGAGTTTGGCGGCTTCTGATCAGCAGACGCACTCTCGCTCAGATAATGTTCTTGTATTTCTCTTGGTGAAATTTGGTATGGTGGTTATCTGATAGGCATAATAAAATAACTTCATACATGATTAAAACCATTATTTCTGAATTTGTGGTAGCGTTTACCTTACAAGGAAGTCTTTGTGGTGTCTAAATGTGGTGTCTCTCCTGATCTGACAGCAGGCTCCCCAAATGTGGGGTGAAGATGGGGTGGAAGCCAATGGTGGGGGACGAGAAAGAATTCACCAGAGGCAGAACAAAGGAGATAGAAGTTTATTGAATACACTGTATTCAGGAGAACTAAAATTCTCAAGAATCTTAAGCACAAAATTGTCAAATTATACTTTTCCCCAAAAGGAATTACCCCTACCATACTCTAGAATACCATAATTTTCTTATACTTTGAGCAAAAGCACTCAAATTTACTGGGTAGCCAATTAATGTTAATGTTATCTTACAAAATCAATTTGTTTTTATATTTTATATTTGCAACTGAAATTCCATTTTTATACTATACACATTTTACTGAATTATTTAATAATACCTTCTGCACCAATTCTTTAGAATGTAAGTTTTTCTGTTTTATTCATTGTTGTATTCCCAGTTTAAAACATAGTAAGTCCTCAATAAATATTTTTAAGTCAACGAATACAACATTATCTATGAACCATATTTCTGTAAGAGTATTTTTTTTCTTCATCACACATTGTATATCTTTTTTCAGCTTTGATTGTTTTTTCTTTGTTGTTGTAGAATAAAGGCTCTGTGGCATAGGATAAAAAAGATAAGATGGAAAAAATATTTGCTTAGTTAACTCGTTTGTCCCAGTTGCACTAAGCCTCATATAGAATAATATTAACAGTTTCATGGTTTCATTATTTTCCTAACAACTTTTTTTAAGGTTTATTTATTTTTGAGAGAGAGAAACAAAAAGAACACAAGTGGGGGAGGGGCAGAGAGAGAGGGAAACCGAATCTGAAGCAGGTTCCAGGGTCTCAGCTGTCAGCACAGAGCCTAATGAAGGGCTTGAACCCACGAACCGTGAGATCATCACCAGAGCTGAAGTCAGACGCTTACCTGGCTGAGCCACCCAGGCGCCCCTGGTTTTGTTATTTTCTGTACCTCATTTCCCTAGTTCAGGTTGACTGTAAATATGGAAAAGCTGAGAACTGCAGCCACTCTCCACTCCCAGATAAAAAGGAGAAAGAGCATGAAGGACAGAGACAGGAACAGAAGATATAGACTGATATTGGGAGAGAGTCTTGCTTATGTTAATAGGATTGCCGTTAGTGTGCCTTTTAATACAAAGTGCCCTACATTACTCTACACAGTTCATCATAAGCTAATGAAAGAGATGCTTTAATTAGGAAGATAATAAGTGATTCAGAGATAAAAGGGAAGGATTCCAAACCATCACATCCATACTCAGGGGCAGCTGCCAAGAGGCTTTTGAGACAGGATACAGGGAGTAAACTGCATAACACTTCAATAACTAGGAATCAAGGGACGCGACAGTGTCCTCAATGGAGAGGCACACCGTAAGGTGTTAAAATATCATGGGCCTCCACTGTGAGACAAGATATTAAGCCAGTTTAACCTCTTGTAATTGCTAGAAGCAAATCAGAGCCTCTCAAATTTTGGAATAAGTCACTAAAACATTCTTCCATTCATTGTCCACACTATTAGCTTAGTCTTAAAATCTGTAATAGTCCTTGATGTTCCTTAGAGAGTCAATGGTCTATCATTGGAAATAGTAGAAAAAGAACACACCTGCACCAAAGACAATCATGCCAACCATTCGACTATCAGGACGCTGATTACTAGTAAGAATTATGCTTGCTTAGATTACGTAGGTGGAAAATGAGATATAAATACTGCACGTGACTATAAATCACTGATACAGCATAACTCTAGGACACCTTTCTTTTTTGTTCCGCATTTGCTTTCTTTTCCTAGACACCCAGAAAAATTATTTGGTTATGAAAGGTAATACAATATAATCATAAGATTAACATATAAACAGATTTCTACTTTTAAAAGGGAGGCATTGATTTTCAGAAGCGTCTTAGTTTTATTTTCCTTCTGCAAAACAAAGGTCTCTGTAGGAATTAGGAGCAAACATTAGAAATATGTTGGATGAAGACCACGAAGCCAGTGTTACTCAAAGTTTGCTCCACAGCCTAGTGTCTGTCCCTGAACTATTACTGAGTCATAATAAAATAAGTACAGACATTGAGAAATAAACATTTAGAAATTTTTGCAGCAATTTGACAGAAGGTCTATTGAATTTAATAGTAAAAAAACCAAGACTTTTGATGTAGGTATTTTTTTTATTTCATTTTTTCAAGTAATTTTTTTTTTGCCGAAGTAATTAGAAATAAATCTTTTGTTATGGGTAGTTTAGTAGATACTGGACTAAACTACTTTGACAAAAAGATGCTAACATCATCCTTTCAAATTTCTTAGGAATAATCTTACATATCTAGAACTTCGAGTATTATTAATTTCTGTTTCTTCAGAAAGTAGAATGGTGGTTGCCAGGGCCCGAGAGGTGGAGGAAATGGGGAGATGCTGGTCAAAGGGTGTAAACTTTCAGTTATAAGATGAAGAAGTTTTGAGGCACCTGGGTGGCTCAGTTGGTTAAGCCTCAGGCTCTTGATGTTGGCTCAGGTCATGTGGAACCCCGTGGCTCACTCTGCGCTGACAGCGCAGAGCCTGCTGGGATTCTCTGTCTCCCCATCTCTCCGCCTTTCCTCTGCTTGCACACACAATCTCTCTCTCTTAAAAATAAATAAATAAATAAATAAATAAATAAATAAATAAATAAATAAACAAACTTAAAGAAAGATGAAGAAGTTTTGAGGAATCTAATGTACAGTGTGATGATACAGTTAAGACTGTATTATATACCTGAAAGTTGCTAAGAGTAGAAGTTACATTTCCCGCCACAAAGAAGCAATGCTAATCACGTGGTGACGGGGATGGTAATTAACTATAGAGTGGGATAATCATTTCGTAATATGTAAGCGTATCGAATTAACACACCGTACACCTTAAACTTACATAAAAACTGCTCTTTTCTTTTCTTTTTTCGTTTTTAGGTTTATTTACTCATTTTTAAAAAAAATTTTTTTTTAACATTTATTTATTTTTAAGAGACATAGAGACAGAGCGTGAGCAGAGGAAGGGCAGAGAGAGAGGGAGATACAGAATCCAAAGCAGGCTCCAGGCTCTGAGCCGGCAGCACAGAGCTCGACGCGGGGCTCGAACTCACAGACCGTGAGATGATGACCTGAGCCAAAGTCGGCCGCCTAACCCACTGAGCCACCCAGGCGCCCCTATTTACTCATTTTGAGATGGGGGAAGGGACAGAGAGTGTGAGAGAAAGAGAGAGAATTCTAAGCAGTCTTCGCACTGTCAGCACAGAGCCCGACGTGGGGCTCGAACTCACAAACCATGAGATCATGACCAAAGCTGAATGCTTAATGGACTAAGCCATGCAGGCACCCCCAAAATCCCTCTTTCCATCCTCAAACTCTTTATTAAACCTCTTTCCCTTTCTTTGACAGAAACCCAACTCTTTCATAAGAAAGGACATGGTTTTGCATGCCGGCGCTACTTTTTTTCCACATTCCACATGTCAACCATCTTCCTGTACCTCCAGGGCTGCTTCCAGAGCATTACAGCATTAGCCTTTGGGAAAGACTCCACCACTCTGACATTGTTGCATCGGGTTAGAGCATCCTGTAACCTTGGTTTCTATTGTCATGTACTTATATTCTGAGTACTCATGCTCATGCCTTCCATGGTTTAGCATCTAATGTTTTTATACTCTACTTCACACTATGCTTGACTCTTAGCTGCTCTATTCCTTGGTTACTTAATCTCCAGCCATGTTCATCTACATCTTCATAATTCAATCCTATGGCCACACCTAGATCTTGTCATCAGTTGGAACAGTCCCACCTCTGGCATCTTAAATCTGAATGCCCATTCTTACCACACCTCCCCTCCCACAAACTCTCCTACTCAGTATTCTCACCAACCCTTTTCCTGACTCCACAAGCCTGGCAGCCCAGGATCCCTCTACTGGTTCTATTTTGTCTTCTTTTCCTTCTCTGTCTTACTTTGATGTCCTGGGCCCTCACTTCAGCCATTCTGTTGTCAGTTTTTTAAAATTCTAATCCTATTGCCTTTCTATCCATTCTCGTGGCACTCAGTCTAGGTCCCCATTTCTGTAGAAATAACTCAGACAGTTGAGTTATTGAAAATGATCACACGACTGTACATGTTGATGACATCATAAATTCCTGGTGCCCAAACTCCACTAGGCTTTCAATATTTTGTATATTTCCCTACTGAATTTTCTCCACTCTGTTCGAAACTTTCATTTTGTTTTCTTCACTACTGGCCAATAAATTTGCCAAGTTCATCAGAGGAAAAATATAATTCCAACTTCCTGCTACCAAATCTACAAACAGAAGTCCCAGGAAAGAAAAGTTATTTTCCTGGCTGAAGATGAATTCCTGCATCTGCACTCGTGGTCCTATCTCCTGCCTTCCTACGATACCGGCTACGGGCTGAATGTTTGTGTCTCCTCAGATTCATATGTTGAAGCCCTAACCCCTGATGTAATAGAATTAGGAGGTGGGGGCCTTTGGAAGGTAATTAGGTTTGGATGATGTCAAGAGAATAGAGCCCCCATGGTGGGTTTAGTGCCCTTATAAGAAAAGGATGAGATACCAGAGCTTCTTCACACCACCATGGAGAAGGGAGAAGTGTCTCTCGGTGAGCTAAAAAGTAGGTCCTCACCCAGAACCAAATATGCTGACGCCTTGATCTTGACTTCCCAGTCTCCAGATCTGTGATAAATAAATGTCTGTTGTTTAAACCACCCACTCTATGGCATTTTGTTATAGCAGCCTGGGCTAAGATGATATTGTTTTCTTTATCTTCAAGTCTTACTTTCCTTCTTTTATTTGTCAGTCCATAAACATGCTCAACGTTCTCACGTACTAAAAGTTTGTCCCTCAGTCTCACACCTGCCATCAGGTACTGTCCTTTATCACCACTGCTTCACAATTAAATCTTTTGAAAGATTTGCCCCCATTCACTACCTCTAGTGTTCACCTCCACACAGTCTTCACACCTTTTCCATTTGGCCTCTGATCTTGCCACCGGTAGTAACTGTTCTTGCCAAAACCAGCGATGACTGACTTTCTTACTGCAGAGGCATTGAAATCTTTCCTTGTTTGACCTCTCTACTCCTCGTTCCAATGTTGACCATCCCCTTTTGATCCTTAACATCACACTGTTTTCATTCCATCTCACAGGCACTGAAATCTCAGATTCCTTTGTAGTATCCTGAAATGTTTGTGTTTCTCAAGGTTCTGTCTTCGATTGTCTTCTCATTTCAGTTTGCACGCTTTCAATTTTTCAATGTCTCCCTCATTTCCTGTTGTGGTTTTAGTAACCCTCTCTCTATATGCAAATGAAGCTCATCTTTCCAGGGGCAAACTGTCTCCTCAACTTTAGATTTGGAAATCCCTCTTCCTACAAAATGTGTCTTGGAGATATGATGGGTCCATCAGCCCATAGTTACAAAACTGAGCTCATCTTTTCTATTACCTGCTCTATCTCACCTTCCAACCCCTAGTCAAAACTGGAAATCTGAGTATCATCCTTGACTGCTCCCTTTCCTTTCCTTTAGAATTCCTAGATATGGATCAATTCACTACTTTTTTCTTTATTACCTCTATTATTCACCTAATTCAGTCTATCATCGTATTTTCATTCACCTCATAAGGAATGTCCTTTTCCCCAGCCAGAACTTATCTCTAGTCTCCTCAACTTGTTCTCCACACCACACACAGGGGTTTTTCTAAAATGCAAATCTTATGCATATGCAACTATTGTGCTTAAAAGTGTTATATGGCTCTTCATTACACTGAAAGTCCAAATTCTTTAACGTGGCTCAGATGATCCTTTTCCTTTTGAGCTCTCTTTGCCATTCCTCTGTTTGCCTTTCAATGTTCCAACCATTTAGATTTTGAACTATCTTCGTTCTCTCCCTCCCCACACCCCATTTTCCACACCCTTCCCTCCCCCTTCCTTACTCTAGGCCTTTGTAGGCCTCTTCTTTCTGTCTGGAGTTTTCCACTACCCACTCCCACTCCTGCCCCCACCTCTACTCACCAGGCGCTACCTCTGGCTAAATTACACATACATTTGAAGTCTCACTTAGACATAACTTGCTTTGGAAAGCTTTTTTTTCCTACTAGAACTGGTTTGGGGATTCTCCTTTTTGCTTCCGCTGCAATTCAATTTACTTTTCATAATACTTGTCACATTCTATTGTACTTTTTTAAATTGTACTTTTCTATTTTTGACTTTTTATTCCCCATTAGCCTGTCAGCTCCATTAGGGCAAGAATTGTTTGTTTTGACTCTAATGCTCTGGTACATTGGAAGCTCTAATAATTATTCCATATATGAATGCAGGAAGAAAAGAATAGGAAGTGGAGGCAAGGAACTTAGGAGATCAAAACCAAATATGTAAATCAAGTTCAGAAACTTAAGAAATTACAGTCAGAAAAGTTAGAAGAGGTACCCCTTCAGGTCCTCAGGTTTAATATGATCGACTGAAAAGGCAGATTTCTTGGTGTCCTTACATGTCTTGTCTGCACTTGGCCGTGTCATTTCCATTTGGTTTAGCCCCTATAGGAGCCATCTGCCTGCTTCTCTAAGGAGTCTTTTTACAGTGTCCAGGTGCATAGTTCTTTGAAATTTTACCTTTGTCATTATCACTAAGCATACCCCGTGAAACAGCTTTGGCTGGTTACCTAGGCATGGTCTCTATCCTCTGAAGTTCATACTTAGTCAAATACCAAGAACAAACATTTCATTGAGAAAATACAAAAAGAAGACTAAATAACAGTTATTTAATACATATATACAAGATAATTGAGTTGTGTCAAGTACCAAGAGGGAAGAAATCACAGGTGTTGCATAATTTAATTCACCACCCCTCAAAGTGATACATGACTTCCTCGAAAGTGTCACATGACTATATAATTCCACTAGGTGTCTCCTAAAATTTTCCCATATGCTACCTTCCTCCCCACTACCAGTTATAACACCAGGCTAAAGCAAGTCGAAATCTCTCATATAATCCAACTTGTGGGAATCCTGTCACCCAGGTCATCAAAATTTACAAAAGGATTTAAAAAAAACATTTAGACTCAAATTTATATGCTACTACACTGGTAAGTTTTAAGTTGTAGGTTTGAAATTTGCAGAACTAATAAGAATATTTCAAAAACATTAAAATTAAGAATTTCTGTGCATCGAAGGACACGAGCAACGCAGGTGAAAAGACAATCTATGGAATGGGAGAAAACGTTTGCAAATCATATGTCTAACAAGATTATCCAGAATATATATGTAACTGCTACAGTTCAACACCATCAAAACAACCTGATTTCAAAATGGGAAAGGACCTGAATAGACATTTCTCTATAGGAGATATATGAATGGTCAACAAGAGTTTGAAAAGATGCACATTATTCATCATTAGGGAAATGTAAATTAAAACCACAGTGAGATATTACCTCATATCAACCAGAATGGTTCCTATCAAAAAACCAGAAAATAACAAGTGCTGGTGAGGGTATGGAGATATTGAGGTTTGTACATTGTTGACAGGAATATAAAGTGATGCAGAGGGCATGAGATATTAAATAGTAGCATATAGGAAAAATTTAGGAAAACCTCATGATATTTGCTCAAAAAATTAATCTAGAACTATTATATGATCCCTGAATCCCACTTCTGGGTATAAATGCAAAAAATTTGAAAGCAAGTTTTCAAAGAGATATTTGTATATTCATGTTAATAGCAGCACTGTTCATAAAGCTAAAAGGTAGAACAACCCAGTTGTTTATTGATGGATGAATGGATAAACAAAATGTGGTATTACATGCAATTGAAAATTATTCAGTCTTAAAAAGAAAGAAAATTCCGGTATATACTATGGTATGAATGAACCTTGAGGACATTATGCTAAGTGAAATAAGCCAGTCACAGACAGGCAAATATTGTATGATTTCACTTACACAAGGTACCTAGAATAGTCAAATTCACAGAGAATGGTGGTCACCAAGGGTTGGTAAAGGGGAATGGACATTTGTTGTGTAACGGATATAGAGCGTTGGTTTTGCAAGATAAGAAGAATTCTGGAGATTCGCTGTACAATAGTGTGAGTGAATTTAATACTACTGAACTGTACACTTGAAAATGGTTCTAATGATAAATTTTATGTTTTGCATATTTTACTACAATTAAAAAAATTCAAGTATTTCCAGAATGGCTATAGGTGCATTTTTCTATTAAAACATGTAGATATTAGAGGTATTACATGTAGATATCATAGAATTGCATGCAGACATTAAGCAATGAATTAAATATTCCCAATTCCACTTTACCGTGAAAAAATTCACATTTTTTTTAGAAGATAAAACATCCTTTACTTCTTCTTATTGAATTTTGGTAAATAATCTAATTGATACATCATTTTTTAAAATAGAAAAAATTAAAAATTAAAACTTCCGTGTACCTATTATAAGTGATTCAAAATGTTGTGATACTATTCTATTAGACTACACAGAACTATAAATGCAAAATATTATTTGATATGCATTGTATTTAATCTTTCTCACAATTTTAACCATATTTAATTCAATTTTTTGTTTTCTAGAAATTATGGAACTTTTATTATAACCAAACTTTAACAACGAGTGGATGAGTGCACTCACAACAATTAATGGGAACTAGTTCGTCAGGTATACAAATAAAGTGAAATTCAAGATTCAATTATCTAATATTTGCATTAGTTTACTGTAATTACTTAAGTGCCTATCACCTTAATTCTTGTGCAGTAGAATGTTCCCTGGTCAGCAGCCTTCCAGATGGCCAGCCTTCTTGGGCTCCTCATATTCTTGCATAATCTCTTTTCCTTGAGGGTGGGCTTCTAATGAACAGAATATAGCAGACATAATGGCATGTCACTTGCTAGATTTGGTTGCAAGAAGACTGTGGTATCCATCTTGGATGCTTTCTTCTTATATCTCTCTGTCTGTGTTTCTTTTTCCCTCTCTCTGACTTTCTTTGCCCTTTCTCAGGGGAGGTAAGCTATAGTGTTGTGGAGGACATCTATGGTAAAGCCCACACACAAAGGAAGTGATATCCAAGTCAGAATCAATGAGGATCTGAGGCCTGCAAAAAGTCACATGAATGAGATCAAAAGTAGATCTTTCCGGAGTCGAGATGACTGTAGCCCTGGCCAATACCTTGACCTCAATCTTGTGAGAGACTCTGACTCAGAGACGCCTAGCTAAACTGTGTCTGGATTCCTGATTCACATAAAATGTGAGACATTAAATGTTTCTTGTTTAAAGCTACTAAGTTTTGATGTAATTTATTACATAGTATAGATAATAACATCACCAACTGCATCAAATATAGTAAGTTTTAAAGGTAATGTTTTACATATCATTTTTATATATTTTAATGTAAAACTACCTACTAGGATTTTCATGGTTTCTAGCCTCTTTTGTCACAAAACCTACACTACTAGGTTGATCTACCTTCTGATGTTTGGATGACACATGTCGTGCCTGATTTCACTGACACGGTATTCTAGCATTATCTATCATCTTTTCAGTGTTTTTTTTTTTCTCTTCTCAATCTGAATTAGAACATTTTTTACCCAATCTTCCTCCAAATCTGTAGGAATATTAGGAGAAAAATGTACATATTTATGAGCTATGGAGGTACTTGAGTACATGGTGTAGTTAATAACGATGATTCCATTTGGTGGCTGGGTTTTCAAGTGCATCATCAGGTTACCCTTTGGTTCTTATTCAGAATCTGACTATTTCTCATCTCCCGGAATCACTATCATTGCTCGTCAGGATTATGCCAGTAGCCTTCTAATTGGTGTTTGTCCTTCTACCATTACTTTCCTTACTTTTCTACTTACAGAGAAGCCAGAATGACCCTGTTAAACTACAAGTCAGTTCATGTCTCTCTTCTGTTCAAAATGCTTAAATTGCTCCTTATTTCACTCAGAGCAGAAGACATCAGAATGCCTTCAAGTGTGCCCTAGCGCCAATCTTTCAAACTTGTAATCCATGAACTCCTTGTCCGTACCACTCGTCCTTGCCTCACTCCAGCCTCACTGTTCTCTTCATTCCCACGTTCTAGAAACGTGCCTATGTTAGGGCTTTTGCTCTAGTTATTTCCTGTTTGAAATATTCTTTGCCCAGATACGGTCTTGGCTCACAATTTCACCTTCTCAGAGAGACCTACTTTGACCTCTACCAAATATCATACCTGTCTGCTCCCGCCCCGGCCTTCAGAATTTACCATTGTTTATCATCTTCTAATCTACTAAATACATGACTTGTGATTTGTTACAGTTATGGTTGATCTGTCTCTACCAGACTATAAACTCCATGAGCAAAGGAGTCTCTGCTTTGTTCATCTCTGACTCTCAATCTCTTGATCATTACCAGGTACATAGTAGGCACTCAGTCAATATGTATCGAATTGAATTGTAAACTGACTGGAATTGATTTACCCTTTTAGCTCTTGAAATACGAGAAATGGTAACAAAGGGTTAATGATAAGTAAGTAGAAATGCTAAGAATTTATAGCTATGGAATAAATGAAAACACTCTAGCAGAAGAGTCCTTGTTTTCCCTCAAAACAAGTAACCTGATGGAGCATATTAACAAATAGGGACATGATTTATTCATTGCCATTTGCAACATCTTGACTGAGAAAATTAAATTGTTTTGTAGATGCTTGATACACTCTGAGACCTTTTCAATTTCTTTACTGTTCTTCCCTTGTTAATTTTTCTCGTTTTCTTTAAAGGATTGTAGGCAAGTAAGCAATATTCTGCTTCTTTGGCAAATAATTGATCATTTGGCCTCTTGAACTCCGTCATGGAATGTGTCTCTACAGGTTTACTTAGCATCCTGAGTGTGGTGATGGAATTAGAGAATGATTTCTTACTGGAAACCATAAAAAATAAATAAAATAAGAGTAAATGCTTCTTATTTTGGCTACAGTGCAAGATGAAAGAGATGACCAGCAAAAGGCACTTTCCAACATCACTTTTTAAAAATATATTTCACTGATCTTCGTTGTCTTAGGGGAAAAATGCTTTGCAACTCATCCTTTCTGTTGCTGCTCCTGTCAGCACTAATATCGATTCACAGATTTGAAATAGAAAAGCCACATTACGTCTCTAATTTTTAAATGAGAGAGTAGATTACGAAAATCAAATTAAATTTCTTTGCCCTTGATATTAGGTAAAGCATTATTAAAACATCATAGATCAGATCCTTTCTAAAATATCTTTATAGTGAAATTTGCATGTAATAAAAATATTTCCCGAACCTAGCCCGGGATCTAATAATTGTGAGCAACAATGTCTAATACAAGCCAGTTCTATGCGAGGAGTTAGCAAATTTCTTGCCTCTTTTTATAAATAAAAGTTTTTTGGAACATATCCTTGTCGATTCTTCTGTGTATTGTCTGTGGCTGCTTTTTTGCTTCAACAGCAGAGTGGAATAGCTGTGACAGAAATTGTATGGCCTGTAAACCTAAAATATGTACTATCTTGCTTTTTATAGAAAAAAGAATTATGCTGATCCCTGTTCTAGACAAATAAGAAATTGGGGCAAGTCCTGGTATTTCATTACACTGAAGCTAACCTCCGTGTTCACTTCTATCATTTAAGAGGGAGAAAGAACTTGGAGTGATTCAGAGTTTTGTGGATGGCTGTAGTTAGTCTGAACCGATCAGGAAAAAACAGAGGAGCTATTAGTCCACAGTAGCGGCTCAGGCTGTGTGATCCTCCTGTCCTCTTCACACCCTCTCTCTAAGCGTCCAAGACACACGAGTCTTCTTTGAGGTCTTGCCATTAACAGAAATGTTTACCCCTCTATCATGACCTCTGACTTGACTTTCTTTCCTAAATTGGTCTCTCTTCAGATTGTGATTGGGTGTACCTGTTCACTGGCTTGGCCTGGATGCCTTCTATGAGACTCTTAGTTCTTTTGCCCTCCATTTTGGGTGCCAAAATTCTGGCTATTGGTCTTGATTCTCCATTCTTTTTATTTAAAAAAATTCGTTTTAATGTTTATTATTTATTTTTGAGAGAAAGAGACAAACAGACTGTGAGCGGGGGAGGGTCAGAGAGACAGGGAGACCCAGAATTGGAAGCAGGCTCCAGGCTCTGAGCTGTCAGCACAGAACCCAAGATGGGACTCGACCGCACAAACCGCGAGATTATGACCTGAGCCGAAGTCGGACGCTCAACCGACTGCGACACCTAGGCGCCCCATTGTGTCTCCATTCTTAAATTTCAGTAACATTTTCCAACCTCTCATTCTTAGATCCCCCTCTCAGGCTGCCCATCCTGTTCAAACAGGAGACAGTCAGTAATAAAAGACTTAGATAGCATTTTGATACATCTAACACGACACTGGCGGGAATTATAGGAACCAGAGGGGAATCTGAAGGAAGAGGGTGAGTAGAAAATTAGGGCTGCTAAATTCTTAAATTCTTTTTAAATTACTTTTCTCCAAATGGAGAAGGGCAACCAGTTGTTTTGCATATCCACAAAGGGATGGGTGTGAGAAAAAAATGTGGTAAATAGAAGAATTGGGATAAAACAGTAAAAAAATTTTTGCAAGAGTCGCAAAATTTCAAGGTGGAAAAATTCTATAAACCTGATAGATCTCAATGTCTTGGAGGGTATTCAGGGAGATACTGAAACTTAAAGTCTGGGACAATATCGATGACCTATAAAGATTTCTTTGAATTGTATGATTGAAACAAAGCTCTAGTGTCATTTTCACTCAGAAAAGGCCAGAGGCAAAGCAGAAAAACCATATTCACAATATTTAAAAGAATTACCATGAAAAGTACAGTTTTACAAACAACTATTTAGTCTTTTCCTTTAAGGAATCTATCTTCAGGTTATACTCAGATGGAATTTTTTAACTCTAAAATAATAAAACAATTTCCTGTATTTTTCAAGTACTTTCATAGATTTATTTTTTCTTTCTAGTGTTTGACCCATATGAGATCTACTTTGTTTTGAGGTAGGAACTGAAGTCTTCTTTTTCAAGTATTTAGCTAGCTTTTCTTACCCTTTGTTGAATACCTCTTCTTATTCACTGATATGAAATACTGACTTTAGGGTATGTCTAACTCCCTATATCATTCATGGACTCTGCATGGATTCACCAGTCTGTATAAAACTTTATACATGTCCACAACACTCAGTTTACATTTCGAGACAGTTTATTTTATTATTTGTTATGGCAGGTCTTCATCGTTTTGCTCAAAAGAATCCTGGGTATTGTCCTATTTATATTCTTGATCGATTTTATAATACATATAATCCAATTTTGTAAAATACACATACATATTTCATATACACATTGTGTGTGGTGTTTATAAATGCTCTGGAAAAAAAAGATGTCGCAGGTACACATCAATCTGGGAATGTTGGCTCTCTCCAGGAGGAGGAAGGGATGATGGGTTAGAGAATGCATGGGTCGTGATTACAACAGGAATGATGGGAGCACTCATCTGACTCAGATTCAGCTGCCAGGAGAGGCATTTTAGGAGCAGTGATTTGTATAGAATTTGAAGACATATACGAACTAGTGATGTGAAGAAGGAAAGGAGAACATTTGAAGTAGAAGAAACAAATCATAGGCAAGGTGATGTCTTCAGGGGATTGCTAGCTATTCGGAAAGATTTTTAGCACTGAGGAGTGGCTGAAGCTTTGGTTGAAACTTGGTCAAAGGTCACAGTATAAGGGACAACAATCATGCCCAAATTAGTAGCCTGAACTTTTGTGATGATTTGGATAAATCTCAGAAAAATTTTAAACAAGGTATTGTAATAATCAAGTTTTTATCTTCTAAATGGCACGCCGACATCCAGATGGAGGTTTGAAGAGGGCATCTAGGACATTCCACAGAGCTACTACAATAATCTCTGTGTAGGTCGCTTAAACCTTGGTGTTCATGGGGCCCAATGTGTTTGTGATGTCACAGTCAAATACATACACATTTTGGAGCCAAGGATATTTAAATGCAATATAAGACTTTATTAGAATTTCAGGAATAGTGTTATAAAAACCTTTTCCTCCCTTCCATGTTTCTATCTCCCTCAAACCCTAGGACTATACCCAAAACTTTCTTCCGTCCTCACTTGAGGTGTGGGCTCCAGGACTTTCCCCCACTCATCTTCTTTCTTTCCTGAATGTGTGCTTTCTCCCCATTACTTTTCTTTCCTTGGGTCCTGTTTCTGGTTATTGTCAATCTTCTACTCTTTTGCCCATTACTACTATGGGCATAGCCACTGGTTCTTTAGTATTTCTTGCAAGGAGGAGGAAGATACACTGAAAACACTCATATATAAACCATGTTTTCTTTGCTAAACAGGAGTGCTGTGTTTGGAGACTATTTTCACATAGTGATCATAGGGGTAGAGAGGAAGGGATAGATGTTAAAATAATACAGGAAAGAGAATAAAACCAATTGACCACTGAGAGGGAAAGAGTGGAGGTTGTCTAGAAATACTCTCCACGTTTCTAACTGGAAAGACAAGATAATTGGGGGGGTGCTTTTGACTAAGAAGATGTCACAGGAGAAGAAAAGTTAGGGGATACATAATAAATGCATCTTTCTGAAGACTGATGTTGAAGTGTTTTAGATTACCCAATAGGAGCTTTCCAGAGACAGATGGATAAATGAGATTGTGTCTTAGAAGAATGTATTTGAGAGTCATCATTGCAAATGTAATAGTTTAACCAGAGAATAAGGCTCAGAGGCCTGAGGGCAAAATGCTAGATAAAGGATAAGACAGAAGATAAAGAGCTTTTAAAACACTGAAAAAGTTAGAACAGAGAGGAATTGAAGCAGGTGTAGCAAGTGTCAGGTACTATAGGGAGGCTGAAAAACACATGAACTGAGAATTGAAAGTAGCCAGAAATGAGCTTAAGATTTGTCCATTACATTTGATTCAACTAAGAGCCATTTCAGCAAAGACGGGGCCTGGAGGCGGATTGCCATAGGGCAATACCCATCCGGGTATTGACTACTGTTTCAATAATTTTGTTTATGAGGACAGTTGGTGAGTTGAAATGGGAATTTAGGAGTAGGCTGACCTTAGGTCCTAGGTAAAAGGGGCTGTGTGGATGAGTAGCCTCTTTTCAAGAGGACAGAAAGAGAAGTCTCATCTGAAAGGAGAACCAGGTTTAAGATAGAGTGAGTAAATTGGGGGAGAGCTGAGTAAAGAGTTTCAGTGAAACGGGAATTTATTTACAGTAGAAGAACGTTCCAGATGGCACTGTGGAAGGAATTCAATATGATTATCCAGCCATATGTGCTAGGAACTGCGAGATGGTAGGGAACGAAGACATTGTTTCTGCCTCCAAGAAGCTAATAGTCCAGTAAAGATCCTCATTTAAATATTTAGAGAGAGCCTACTATAGGCTAGGAGGCACTGTTCTAGGCACTAAGGATACACTAGGGGGTACAAAACAAGGTCAAGGCCCTCAGAGAGATTGTATTCCAGTGCAGGCAGACCTAGGAACATATTCTTGAACCATATAAAGAGTCACGGTAACTGCCTTGCCCCATGGAAGTGACAGTTTCTTCTATTTCTGCTTGTGTTAAGCCAAGGGAAAAATAATGAAGGGAGTTGTCAATTCTATAGGCCAAGGCAGCTAAGAGGAGGCAGGTTGTGATTCTCCTTTGCCGAGAAGGGGATGCTGATTGAGACTGGCCTGGAAAGGAGACTAGGCGCCTACCAGGCAGAGTATGTAGGGAAAGGCAGGACAGCCAGAGGAAGCAAAGGGAGCAAGGCCAAGAGGTTGACAGGAAAATGAAGTGGAAATGGAAGGTGACTCATAGGAGAGGAAGCAGGGAGAAGGGTGCGGATTAGGATGTGAGAGGACAGACCACGGCTGGAACGTGCATTTTGGGTGGAGGCCAAGGATGGCCAGAATGGAAAGCACGGTGGGATTAAGTGGTCCCCAAGTTCTAAACGATTCTGGCTTAGAGTGCTGTTCACCCTGGCACGGACAGACGCACTAATGGGTGCTGCACTCTGTGGCCTGGCCCAGTCAGCGGGTTTGGTCAGGGATCCAGAACGAATGCCTGGGGAAAGTACGTTGTGCTCTGTTGAGCTCGGCTAGGCTTGGCTGGAAGGACCGCGGTGAGTGAGATCTCAGGCATGATGGATGCCTACGGGAAGCGAAAGATTCCACTGGGTCTCACGGATGCACAGGTGTGGAGGCATTTGGGCAGAAACCTCCATAGGTCCCCAACCAGGCCACATCAACAGGAGCGGG